>CAUYON010136293.1:0-20492 GCA_963573935.1 Arctocebus calabarensis
AAAAGTATCCAATGTACTCAGCCCTAATATGAAGCTAATTTATAGCTTTCATATGAAGGCTAAAACCCAATTATAGCCCAGGAATACAGGGAAAGGGGAAAGGAAGGGGAGGGGAGGGGGGAGGATGAGTAGAGGGAGGGCAATTAGTGGGAACACACCTACGATGCATCTTAGCAGGGTACTGGTGAAACTTATTAAAGGTAGAGTATCAATGTCTTTATATAGTGATCAAGAAAATGCCATGAAGGCTATCTGTAACAGTACAATCAAAATATTTCTGAATGTATATGAAGCACATCTTGCCCCATGATTGCACCAATGTACACAATTATGATTCAATAAAATTATAAAAAAAAAAATAAACAGATAAGAGTGTAAGAAAACACTGGTCTTCAATGAGCAAAGACCAGAGACACAGAGTCATGCAACAAACTCTGGGGTGTCGGCTAAAGTTTATCACTAGTTCAGAGAACACAGGGACAAGTATTCAGATCTATGGATTTGGACTTTGGATTTCATTCATTTGCTTATTTTCAGATTAGCCTAAGACATACATAGTATTAGGATTCCCAGTTTACAGATGAGAAAACTGAGGATAAGAGCACCTAAGTAAATTTCCCTAGGTCAGAGCACCAGTAATTGGTGCAGACAGAATTCAAATTCAGGATGTAGAGCTCCAAAATTGACACTTTTCACTGTGACTCTAAACTCGAAAATAATGTTGAAAATATATATAAATGCTGAAATATTTCTAAAAATTAGGAAATGATAAATTCAGGCAATGTTTGCTATCTCAGGGTGGTGGAAATTGGCAGATGGGTTAAGGAAGGAGCACACAGGTAGATGTAACTGCCATTGTTCTAGTCCTTGAGTTCATGGTTGAGTGGAGATTAAGTTGATGCCAGAAAACATGAGTGGAACAAGTGCAAGGTCAAATCTTGTATTTATCCAAAATGTTAATGTTTTGGTCATCATGAACAGTTTGGCACTAATTCTAATTTTTAAAATATTGAACTAAAACATCATTTATCCTGATCAGTGGATTTTTAGGTAGCCCCTTACATTTTGTGGTTTAGACACAGCCATATTGTTTTTTTGTTCTTGTTCTTGCCTTTTTCTTCTTTTTTAAATTTCAGATTAGTATGAGGATACAAATGTTGAGGTTGCATTGTTTTCATTTCTAAAGTAAAGTTCAAGTTGCGGTTAAGCACTTCAACCAGGGAGTGTGCTAGACACGCACATATTGGGTGGGATTCTGCCAATCACCCTCCCTCCTGCCCCCTCTACATCCCCCTCTGTTTCCTCTCCCCTCCCCCTTACTAGACTATATTTGTGTTTTTTCTTTAGTAGGGACATGCAGTTGTCTTGAGAAAGGAAATGGGCGTTGAAAATACATAACTCATCTTGAATGCAGTTTTCTTTATTTTAATAGATTGTATATTTGCTTGGGGGGAGTTGGTGTGAGGGCTAATTAATGTTAAGTGAAGGCTAAATCACCCTCTCTTTTGTACTACCACTGAAATTACTTCTTTACAGTTATGAGGTTAAAAAGAGAAATGGAACGATGGGCATTGAATACACACACTGTGCCAGGGTTTAGAAACAGTTCCTTTCTCAATGAAATGAGTACTCACATTCTCATTTCATGGAGAAGAAAGTTGAGGCTCAGCGATATTAAGTACATTGCCTAAGGACATACAACTCAAGTGGCATAAATTCTTAAACCCCGTGAGCGACTTTTATGATTTTTTTTTTTTTTTACTTTTATGATTTTTATCAACCTCTTTTGCTTGGCCTATTCTGGGATAGTCATAGATATCAGAGACAAGATATTTAATAAACTGTAAAGCAGAATATCAATATTAACATAGTCTTACTAATAATTCTAACAATAATAAAACCATTTACTTCTACTTTTAATATTTATAATAAAAGTAGAGTATATTTTCCTTTTTTGAGAGTACTATATGAAATGAAATGAGATATTATTATGAGGGAAAACCCTCTCCTCTCATTTGGAAAATATCCATTAGGATTAAAAAAAATCACTGTTCTTATTCCCTCCAAAATAAAATATGCGGAGTTCTATATTGTATTTTC
Organism: Arctocebus calabarensis; assembly: GCA_963573935.1. NCBI lineage: Eukaryota > Metazoa > Chordata > Mammalia > Primates > Lorisidae > Arctocebus > Arctocebus calabarensis. The sequence goes on from CAUYON010136293.1 coordinate 2,101, forward strand.
AAATTATTTCTACTAACACAATTTAAATGCTGAAATGCCTTTCAATAGTAGTTTATATTCTGATGCTTATATTGTAATATTTCCTGTTATCTATTCTAAATTGAGTCAGTTGTGATAGTGTAAATAGGATGACAAACAAAAATAACACACACAATATTATAATTTACTACTCAATTCCAAAGTCCAGGAGAGAATTAAAAAAAAAAATCATATATAACTACAGCTGATTTAACAAATGGTATTGTCCCAGACCTCATTAATATTACTTCATTTCTGACAGTAGTTGATACTGTAAATGAATAAAAAAGTATATTTCAAATGCCAACATTTGTTTCTCTGGATAATACATTTTATTGTTTTATATTTCTTTCCTTTTTTCTTTTTTGAGACAGATTCTCACTATGTCACCCTCAGTAGAGTGCCATGGTGTCACAGCTCGCAGCAACCTCAAACTCTTGGGCTTAAGCGATTCTCTTGCCTCAGTCTCCCAAGTAGCTGGGACTACAGGTGCCCGCCACAACACCCAGTTGTTTTTTTGTTGCAGTTGTTTAGCTGGCCTGCGCCAGATTCGAACCTGCCATCTTCAGTGCATGTGGCTGTTGCACCATAACCACTGTGCTACAAGTGCCGAGCCTGTTTTATATTTCTTATTGAAACCCATTTAATGTTTTTTAATATCTGATATTGTTGCTGATATATATGTGTGTGTGTGTGTGTGTGTGTGTGTATGACTTGGTTGGCTCAAAGATAAAAAAAGAAGTAAAATATTTTTATCTGTTTTCAAACAGAGACAGTTTAGCACATGTGATTTTTGTGTTTTTTTTTCCTTCATAAGCATCTAGAAGGACAGTTTACCAAGTATTGCAGTAGGAATGAAAAAGCATTTTTCTAGTATTCTATAACACAATAGGTAAATTATAGTTAACAGTATTTATTGTATATTTCAAACTACATAGAAGAGAAGAATTGCAATATTCCAACACAAGGAAATAATAAATTTTGATGTGATGGATACTCCAATTATTCTTATTTGATCATTACACGTTTTATTCATGTATCTATCACATGGACACCCAAAATATGTCTCGCTATATGTCAGTAACAATACAAAACACATTTTTGTTTGTTTACTATATATCTTAGACACTTTGCAACCTCATCATTGCACATCACATGCAAATTCACAAACACAAAATATAGTATTATCAAATGTGGAAAATCAAAGGGGAACATTTCCTAATCCTGTGATTTTTTTCAACTGGTGGTGAGGAACCCATAAGTTCCCTAATCTCCCCTTCTTACAATTTCTTTCTGACCCTATGCTGTCAGCTCTGAAGGAAAAATGAAAGATGAAAGCAAATAGCATCTTCTGGCTATATTCACCATTTATAATATAAAAACTGGATGGGTGATCTTTGTTGTTTGAATTTTATGTGATGGGTTTTCCAGTTTACACTTAAATGTGTTGAATAGAATCTTCTTTCCAGAAAGGCAAGCTGACTTTGTGGGAGTGCCAGAGGGTCTCCCTCTGTTATTTCCCACTTTGGGAGAAGTTCAGTGCCTCCTGTATCCTGTCACTCCAGGATTTGCCCTGCCTGCCAAGAGGAAGAAACTTATGATTGCTTCTGAATGATTCTGAGCAATGAAGCTGCTCTTCAGATATCATCATTAGACCCCAAATGATGACTTAATAAAGTTCATCTGACAGAAAAACAAACGTTTTCACTTCTGTATTCGCCTTTGGTAGTGATTAGAGGTTTAAGGAGGACTAAATGCTATCCAGATCCAAATGCCAGACAGTCAGCAATCAACATTAAAATGAAAGTTTGACCTATTGTGCTGAAGTCTAATATAAAGGTGCTCATTTAGCTTCCTTATTCCGTATGTAAAATATATGAGACTGTGGGTTTTCTCTGTTCAGCACACATACACACACATGACCATTATTATCTACTGTGAGGATTTATGCTATTAGTATAACATAATACATAGTATTTAGTATACATGCTAAAAATTTTATTGCATGGAAATGTAAGAGTCCATTAAAGATAAAATTGACTCATTAAATCCGCATCCTATTACATCAAAACTTGCTTCAAATCATATCCAACATGTATTTTTAAAGAGAATTACAATGCTTTCTTCACAGCATTAAGAATATGTCACAATAATTCATTTGAAAACTATAGTAGAACCTCCATAGTTGAATACCTTGCTACACTGACCACCTGCTTAAGTTGACCTAATTTTTATAAACTGGACATGCACCACATGTATGTAGCAGTACGGTCAGCCTCATTCCTTGTGTTGACCATCTCTGTATATTGACCAGTTTGTTACAGTCCCTTGAGCTTACAGAGGTGTATTGTGGCTGCTTAATACATTTATAGCACAGGATGCACACATAATATCATTTCCAAGTGCTTGAGGTACTCAGAATTGGATGGAGAGGTGTATTTGGGAATATAATTACCATGCAATATGATATCTGCTGTTCTATTTTCCATATGATATTTCACTGCTCCAGTTTCTGTATAATACCTGCAACAGTATGGTTTCCTACAAGTGTCACAAGATAATGAAAGTAAAGGAAGATCAGTTCAACCTCAGAATTAATGAGGTTATCACATAAAAGATCAGATTGTGTCTTGGTCCCAAAGGAGGATCACAAACTTTCCAGGTTAAGAAAGTGGGGAATAGCATTCAAGATGTAAGGAGGCTGCCTTCAAATTTAGGTAGGACAGTCAATGAGTAGAGGAAATGAAAAGGTAAAAGTAAAAAAATGACAAAAACTAGTGAACCTTGCAGGCCAAGCTAATCAGTTTAAATGTAGGCCAATGACATTTTACACGAGTAACTCTGACCACAGTGTTATAGAAGAATGGGCTGGAGAGATCACAATCAAGGAGCCAGACAGAATCAAGAAGATGATGGCAATTAGTCTTGGCTGATAAAAGGGCAGTGTTGGTATTACTGGGAAGGAGATGACAGAGAGACCGTCCAGCTTGTGGTAGACTTTGTTAATCAGATTGTCTGTGGAAGGACATCTTTAGTCTTATTCCTTTTCATTGTATTATTTTTCACTCTTCAACCATAAAACAAACAGATACAGAAAAGTCTTGATTCTTTCCTTGCAAGGTAAGAAAATAAAGATGTACCTTAAAGTTATCTTTTTTAAAAAATTTTATTGTCTTTATTATTAAATCATAAATCCTGCATTTCTTGTATTTTTTTATTTAAGTCCATTTTGTTGGTATTTTATTTAGTTATTTATGACAGTGTCTGACTTTGTTGCCCTTGGTAAAGTGCTGCAGAGTCATAGCTCACAGGAACCTCAAACTCTCAAGCGCTTAACCTCTTCTCTTGCCTCAGTCTCCTAAGTAGCTGGGACTAACGAGCACCCATCACAACGTCTGGCTATTTTTAGAGACTAGGTCTCACTCTGGCTCAGGCTGATCTCGAACCTGTGAGCTCAGGCAATCCACCCGCCTCGGCCTCCCAGAGTGCTAGGATTATAGGTATGAGTCACCGAGCCTGGCCTTTGTTTATTTTTTAAAGAAAATTATCTAAACGACATTAGAAATAAAAGGAGATATCTCTTATTATCTACATTATCTGTATTTTAATCCCTATTCCTAAAGGTCTTCATGCTCATCATACATTTCTATTTCTATATTTTCTTCATCACCTCATATACTTTTCATGAGTTAATAATCACTGATAAATTGCATTTTATATAAACATTAATAGTAAATTTCTTTGGGGCCATCTAACCACATATACCCTTCTTTCTCTCAGAGGACTTTAAGGAAAACAAACTGCAAAATCTTAAAGCAGCAATTCAGGGTTGAAAGAGTTAAGTCTAATATCGCTCTAAAGGAAAATCTAGATTTGTTCCTTGTAAACAGGAGTGAAGACCAATGGCAAAAAAGATAAAACCATGGCACATAGAAAAAGAAAGATGGATGCTTAATAGTTTGTTTATTTAAGTCATTTTCAGATCTCATTGATTTTGATACATCAACCTCTCTTCCTAATCAAACACTAGGTAACTAAAGGCGATCAGTATTATATAATAGTCAATGCATTCCGGTGACTCCTGAGTCTATGATCTATTGAAATAAATATTTCATTGAATTTCCACAATTCAATGACACATTGTAAAGCCTGGACATTATGTACGATTAAAAAATCCATTTTTCCTGAACGTCACTGGAAAAATGACGTTTAAAAATAATTTTTAATGAAGTTATCCCAGCTTTGCATTTTAGCTGTCAATTATATCCGAACCTCAAAGTGCTTTGGTTGCATTTGTCTTAGAGTAATGACGGCCTCTATCTTTGTAGTTTCTGTATTTGTAAGATTCTCTTGTACTAAATAGTGAATTAAGTCGAAGAGAAAAAACCCTGAGCTCCTTAGAGTCGATATTCTCTCTCTCTTTATTTCTCTCTCCTTCCATCTTCCCTCTTTCCTTCTTTCTATCCCTCTGTCTCTACTTCTCTTCTTACGAGAGTGAGGAGAAACTCAATTGAATTAAATTCGGTGTACTGGAGGTACATATTTAATGTAGTTCTAAAGTAACACTGGAGTTTTTGACAAGAAAACCAGAATGTAGATGTGTCTGTTTACCTATTTATTCAACAAATATTTGCTGAATGTTTATTTCACATCCTGAATCAGGCAGTAGAGATTAAACAGCAAACAAGACATACATGAAAATGGGTTTCATGGAAGTTCCAATTTATTTCAGGGGAACAGCAAATAAATGACAACATAAAAGAATCTCACAATATGGTATGTGTTACAGAACAAATAAACAAGATGGTAAGATAGAGAATGCTGAAAATAGAGAGTCTAGGGAATTAGGGACTAGATTTCATGATCAAAAAGGTTATCTTTGAGGATATACAATTAAACAGATTTAAATGATAAGAAGGATGCCATCATGCAAAATAATAGCAAAAATTTGTCCAGGGAACAGCTTGGTTAAAGTCCCTAAGGCAGAAAAGAAGTCTTCATTACTGTTTGGAGTCTGTCTTCAGATTTGCCTTCACAACATAATGGATTTTTTTTTTTAATATGGTCAGGGATGTTGAAGTTATTTTTCTTTGGAATGTAGATTAACTTTTGAAATACTGAAAGAATTATTAATAGTGCTAAATAAAATGAATTGATAGGTTTGAATGATTGGATTATACTGTTTCTGATCAAAAATAGACTGGTTTCCAGCTATCAACACCATACAAAACAATTTTAGAAGGAATTCTGCCACTTCCTTAGAAAATGACCAGGGTTCAGAAAAAAAGTAAGAAAAATGCCTGTAAACACTTGAAAACATGTTTACTCCCATTTTTGAGTGGATAAATGAAAACTGAAACAAAAGATACCAATTTTTGTTTTTTCTTTCTGTCTTTCCTTTTTTTTTTTTTGAGACAGCGCCTCACGCAGTCACTCAGGGTAGAGTGCCTGGCATCACAGCAACCTTCAACTCCTGGGCTTAAGCGATTCTACTGCCTCCACCTCCCAAGTAGCTGGGACTACAACGCCCGGCTATTTTTTGGTTGCAGCCATCGTTGTTTGGTGGGCCCGGGCTGGATTCCAACCCACCAGCTCAAGTGTATGTGGCTGGCGTTTTAGTTACTTGAGCCATAGGTGCCGAGCCAGAAGAGATAATTTTTCATCAATCAGATATGCAGAGATTAAGAAACTTGATGCTACACTGCGTTGCTGATGGTGGGAGGAAATCCATGCTCTCAAACTTTGCTGGTGGATCTGAATTAATGGCTCAGCACACGTGTTTGCGCCGTATCTGTGCCATATATCTCTGGCTACATAAGAAACTGTGATACATAAGAATACATAAGAAACTAGGAATGTCAGTGCCCTCTAGTAAGAGTGAAGGAGGATAAACAAAGTGGCTGACTGACCCAATAGGAGAAATGATTTATATTGTAGGTCCTTTGTGTTCACCTTTTTGAATTTTATACTATGTGCAATTAACCAGATAATTAAAGCTTTAAGGGTACTTTAGAGGTGGCTCAGTTCTGATAAAAATATTTTATATGGAAGGAATCATAAACATATTCACCCAACCACATATTTATTTATCAATACATGCATTTATCTGTCCATTTATCCTGTTTAATGTACATAAAAATTTACTTAACCCCTAGCCTCTATGTACCGCACATAAAAGCTATATTAGAGATACCGTGTCAAATAAGGCAGTTACCACTATCATAGCAACAAAGAAGAGAAGCTACCCAGGATTACAAATAGAAAGGATCTGGTAGATGAATCACCAATGGAGAGGATGGGGAGATATACAAGGCTTCCCCAAAGGACTGAAACTTGAAAGGCATTCTGAGGTGTAAGTTTGAAAGCCCTGATATGACTTGCTTTTTAACTGTTTCCTGTTGCATTTCCCACTGGCCCTTCTGAGTGAGAAAATTCTTATACATGTAATTTCCTTTAATGTGTACTTTATAAATAATACAAGCAATTGTGTTCTCAAAAACAAATAAGCAAGCAAGCAGACAAAAGTTCAGCTCTCCTATTTGCAGAGATTTACAAATGATTTTTATACAAGTTATGATTTTAAGGATTTATTTTTAAGAATAGCCTTGAGAAAATACTTAAAGCTATCCATGAGCCTGAGCGAGAACAGCATAAGAAGAAAGCATTTTTGAGTTTCTGTTGTCAAAATGGTTGTAGAATTGGCATCTAAATCTTACACTGTATATAGTCTCAATAAAGCTGCTCATTGATGAAGCATTTCAAAAGGAGTTTTCCCAAAATTAAATTACAAAAGTAAAGTAGGATCACTACTTTGTAATTTGCATAAAAACCAAGTATGAATTTATACATTTCTCAAGATACTTTGGGAGAAATTTCACTTGATGGAAACATCATAGAATTCTATGTCTCTTATTTCCAGACATTAATAGCAACATTTTTGATAACCAGTTTTACTATTAGAAACAAACTTTATCTTGATGGCTATATAATACCTTTTCTTCTCTTTAAAAATACTACTAATAAAAATAACCTTAAGCGATTGAAATATGAGATGTAATGCTCAAATCCCATTATTCAGATAAGGATAAGATAAACCAAAATCAACTCTCTTTGGTTTGCAATGGATGTTAACAATAATTGCCTTTCAGCCTACATGGATGAATTTCTTAATAATGATTAAATTAAAACACAAAGAACAAACTTTCACTATACTGGTGGTGTAAAGGCATAATTATTTTTATCACATGGATTGGTTTTATATATATATATATATTTTTTTTTTTTTTTTAAGACAGAGTCTCCCTTTATCACCCTCAGTAGAGTTCTGTGTGCATCACAGCTCACAACAACCTCGAACTCTTGGGCTTAAGTGATCCTCATGCCTCAGCCTCCCAAGTAGCTGGGACTACAGGTGCCCACCACAATGCCCAGCTATTTTTTGGCTGTAGTTGTCATTGTGGTTTGGCAGGCCCGGCTGGGTTCAAACCTGCCAGCTCTAGTGTATATGGCTGGCGCCCTAGCTGCTGAGCTACAGGTACCAAGCCGAATTGGTTATATTTTTTAAAAATAAATTTTCATATGTTTTGCTGGGCTAGTCTGGTTTTAGTTGCTTAAGTACAAATAAATGAAGCTGTGTCCCATTTTAAAATAAGATTTTACATTTTTACTGGGAAAGGATACCCAAGGCTGAAATACATTTAAAATAAGATAGATTATTGATTTTAACTATGGAAAGTAAAGTTTTCAAAAAATAATTGTAAATTTATAAACACATTAAAAATTATTAATTGAAAACTTCCAACCTGACTAATCTTAAGGAAATATCAACTTTGTGGTATACTGGAATGAGGAGATCAAGGAAATGGCAAGATAGAAATACAAAAATGACTAAAGAAATGTTTGCTTTCTTTTGCTTATAGAAGATTTTACTGATATTGAAAATAAAAATAAAAATTTCCCTCAGATATCTACACACACAATGTTTCCATAGTCTATGGTTACAAACTGAGTTTTGACTTTATGGAATAAAAATTTAGAATATAAAAATGAGAGCTAATCTACTAGTATTATCTGAGTTCGTTCAATGAGTTAAGTATGTATTTCAAACCATAGCCCACATTGCAGGTATAACTCCTATAATGGAATTTCTTAGCTTTATTTTTAGAAAAACTGATTTTCTTCCTCTGAGACAGAAAATTACTTTTCAGAGACATAGGTTACATCCCAAACTCTGATTAGTGGATAGGAAGAGTTTGCTAATGGAATATGTTGTGTGTGTGTGTGTGTGTGTGTGTATATGTGGTTAGACATTAGCTGGGACATGAAAAATAGCTGAAATCACTATTACACATCCTGAAGTACTGAAAAATAAATATGAGCACTACAATCCTCATATCCTGAAATAAAGAATATTATCAACTATGTATGTAATTTTTTAATCATCAAAATGTGTTTATAAAGTGAACTATTAAGATAGGATGTTAAGCATAATCTGAATATTAACAACAGACAAACTTGGAATTAATTTGGAGGACTGGGAAAAAAATAGAAGATGGCTCCTAAACCAGTGAGTTTGGAATATCACATATTCAGGGCTCCTAGGAACACAATTTTCAATATCATAGTTCAAATTTTTCCAAATGATTGTCAATAATTAATTTATTTCTTCATCAAACACTAAAAATCCTCTGTGGATAAAGTCCTGTGCTGTGTATTGAGGGTACAAGCATGAATAAAACAGTCCTTATTTTCAAGGAATTCACAGTCTAGTTGGAAGATACAACTTTAGAAACAGAAGTAGGCTTCTTAAAAATCAATTTCTCTTGAAGAAAATCAATTAATTGACTAAACTGAAAGTTACTTTGGTATACTATACATAGGCCATATAGTTTTCAGAATGTGACACGTTGGAATTAGGCTAACCACATCAACAAATGCTATTGCTAGATTGGGAATACTTTAAATTTAAAAACACAACGTTGTATTTTGGAAGACTTCCATTTTGAGTCTTTCATTCTAATAGTACTCTCTAAGGAAATTTAAGGGCTAGAAGCCCTGATTTAGTGAAGAAACTCTGAATGTTTGGGATGCACCAGTGGGTAGAAGGAATTCATGTACTTCCAGAAGTCATTAAGTTTGAGCTCCATGAGTAACTAAACCGTATCTTGAATCGAATAAATGCCCTACATGAAACTGTCACTAATCAAATGTAATTGATGAAAAAGTAACCTAAATAAAATATAGCAGATATTTCTAGAAAGGCTTTAAGAACAGTATTTTAATATTTTTGAGTAAGATAATATATGCAAGTATAGTATATGACAGCAACTCAAATTAGTTAAATTAATCATGGCAATTGCTTCAACAACCATGTAGCTATATAACAGTCTAAATTACAAAACATTTAATCTTCAAGAAATGGCTACAACTATGGAAAAGCACATTGGAGGAAGGTGTAAGTTTCACTGAAAGATTGGTTGCAGAGAAGACAAAGTAGAGGCTAGAGAGCTTAGCCTGAGTTGGTCACTGACTGCTACATCTTAGTAGTTATAAATATTTTAGCCTTAGTATTTATACCTAAAAATGGGTGTGGCTCCAGAAATCTCAATACTGGGTACATATAAGGAAATGAAATCATTATGTCAAAGAGACATCTGCATCCCCATGTTCATTGTAGCTGTATTCACAATAACTAACATGTGGAATGAAGGGTCCATGAATGAATGAATGGATAATGAAATGAAACAGCAGATATGCACAATGAAATACTATTTAGCCATAAAAGGAATGCAATCCTGTGATTTGTGAGAACATAGACGAACCTGGAGGACATTAGTCTAAGTTAAATGTCTTAGGCACACAAAGACAGATACTTCATGATTTCACTTGTAAGTGAAATCTAAAATGATTGAGTTCTTAGAAGTAGGGAATAGAATGGGGGTTACCAGGGGCTGAGTGGGGAAAGGTTTTCGGACAGGTTAAAAGATACAAAATTCCAGTCAGACAAAAAGGAATATGTTCTAGAGATCTATTACACAGCATGGCAACTATACAGGTAGTTTATAACAATGTATTATATTCTCGTAAATTGCTGAGAGTAAATTTTAAGTCGTCTCACCACAAAAAAATAAGTATGTGAGGTAATGCATTATGTTAATTAGCCTGATTGAACCATTCCACAATGTATACTTATTTCAAAACAACATGGTTTAGACAACAAACATATACAATGTTGTCCATTAAAATTAGTACAATAAAATAAAATAAAATGGATTTTATCACAATGACAATTCACTAGGTTACAAGATCTAAATAAAATGTTACATGCAAATATATTGGTTTACTATCTATCATATATTAATTATTCAACAAGTTCTAGCTATAGTCATTAAGAAAAAAATAGTAACTTATTTATGCCCTAATACTGATCAGTAAATTATTTAGGTTTCTACCTCTGTTTGGAAGGCCTGCCTGTGTGAGAAAAGTCTCCATCTTATCTAGATTTTCTCAAATTCTCTGAAACTAATTCCAGCCTGAAAGTAATGGGGTTTTTTTGTTTGTTTGTTTGTTTGTTTGTTTTTAGAGACAGAGTCTCACTTTGTCACCCTTGGTAGAGTGCTGTGGGGTCACAGCTCACAGCAACCTCCAACCCTTGGGCTTAGGTGATTCTCTTTGCTCAGCCTCCCAAGTAGCTGGGACTACAGGTGCCAGCCACAACGCCTCACTAAATCTTTTTTGACATGGTACTTGCTGCCATCTTCTTGACACATGATAGGTGGTTAATAAATATTTGTTTTTTTATATATGTGAAGAATGTATGAATAATACAGTACTTATTTACTGAAGAGTAGCAAGTCTTTCTTTCATCTTACTGTATAGAAACAAATTACAGAGAAAAAATTTGTTACCCAAATGAATACATTCTTGGGTGAAGTTTTCATGTACTTAGGTTGATTTCCCCACTAGGTTATAAATTCCCTGAAGCAAATTTACTGTTTAACCTCCTCATTTCTTCAATCTTTAGCTGTCACACTAATCTTTCTGAAAATGTGCTCTTATGTCCTTATGGAACCTTTATATTCCTAATAGAAATGCTAAATCTGATATGGAAGCCAGTATGGTTCAGAGACAGATTATTTAGCTTAGAAACAAAAGATATCTGTTTTTCTGACCCCTTGTAAAAAGCATCATGAGTGCCAAAATTAAAAACCACTTTATGTATTAGGCAGTATTCATTTTCCCGATAGAAAATATACCCTTAAACCACTTTTTTTTTTTTTGAGACAGTCTTACTTTGTCACCCTCAGTAGAGTGCTCACAGCAACCTCAAACTCTTGTTCCAGCCTCCCAAGTAGCTGGGACTACTGGTGCCTGCCACAATGTCCAACTATTTTAGAGATGAGGTCTCACTGGCTCAGGCTGGGCTCGAACCTGTGAGCTCAGGCAGTCCACCCACTTCTGCCTCCCAGAGTGCTAGGATTACAGGTGCCTGGCCTCGCTCATAACTCCTTCACACCAACATGGATATATAAAATTATAGGGTTTTAGACGAAATAATCAAGTATGCTTTTATAATATTAACAATAAATTGCGTGTTAATAGTTATATATGATAAAATAATAGAAATGTTGGGGTGATTTTTACTGTTGTATTTCAGAAGCAACTTTATTCAAACTCTTTTAAAGTAGCTTTGATGTCATTATTTTCTTTGTCCTAAGAATCGCATTAAAAAAAATTTTACCTAGTAGTTTTTTTTTTTTTTCAGAACATATCATCTCCATTTCCAGCACTATTTAAAATATAGTACTTTGTGCGCGGTGCCTGTGGCTCAGTGAGTAGGGCGCCAGCCCCATATGCCAGAGGTGACAGGTTCAAACCCAGCCCCAGCCAAAAACTGCAAAAAAAAAAAAAAAAAAAAAAAAAAAAGTACTTTGTGAATATGTGTATCATTCATCACAAAAATTATATCTCATATCACATTCATTTGCTTGCTGGTAAGAAAGCTGTTGTTCTTATTTTTTCCCTTGTCTTTTAGGTGTGTATTTATCAATGCAATACCAAGACCACTTACTGTTTTGTACATGTGAACATGCAATATGTGCAATCTTTAAAAGTCTCAGTTATAACTGCATCTAGCAAGTAAAATGATGAATTTTAAATTATTTAAATAATTGTTAAATTATTCCTACTAGCCCTAGGAACAATTTAACAATTTTTCAATATCTGCCTTTATTTTTCAATTTGTTCAGGTAATATCCTTTGGGTTCAGAAACTTGCAATGGTATGGCTTATAAACAGTATTATCTTTCTCAACTTAGAACAAGTAAAACCGATGTCTAAAATAAGAGACATTTTAATATAACTTAATAAACTTTGAAAAAGTTTACACGTAAGGAGAAATAACTCTTATCACACAGTTAACGTCAGGTAGGTTGTAGTGCTACAGATAAATTTAATGAGAACGGTGAATATTCGTTGTTTATTTATGGTTTCATTCTTTTGTTCACTGATTCCTTGATTTGCTTAAATATATTCCAAAAGGTTTACCCATAAAGTAAAGGAAATTATGCATAGAAATAATTTCAAACATTAGTCAATAGCATTCAGTCACTAAATGGGTTTAGGAATAGGGAAAGGAATGAAAATGAAATGACTCCAGGGATTTCAGATTTAGGCCCCTGGAAGCAGTGGTGCCTTTAATAGAAAGGGGAATAGCCATGAGGAGCTGCTTTATGTGGGAGTAGATAATGAGTTCCAATTGGGATATTTAATTTTGAGACTGATGAGGGGACACTTAATTGGAGATGTTCTGTAGGTGTAATGAAATTAAGAAGGGAAAAAATTCAATTAGAGTTCCAGCAAATTATATCAGCTGTGACCAAACTATATTGATTGCCTGTGTGTATAGCTGGTGTGCAGCATAGCAGAGCTGAACGCGACTAATCTCCTCTTCAGTTGTGTATTCTTTTATTTGATGAAGATTATGGAGGGTGACATAGGAGAAAGAGGACATACCCAGAAGCTTGCTAGCTGTTTTTCTCCCTGGGTTCTCCTTTGTTTCTTCTAGTGCAAATTGATAATATGTCCAACCAAATGACTGTAGTTACTGAAAGTATCAAAATCTATTATACACAGATGATTCTTGAATTATGATGGAGTTATGTGTCCTGATAAATTCATAAGTCATGAATTCATACATTTAACATACTTAACCTATTAAACCTCATAGCATAGCTGAACCTACCTTAAATATGCTCAGAACACTTATTATAGCTTGCATGTAGGGAAAGTCATTTAACAAAAAGTCTATTTTATAATGAAGGGTTGAATATCTAATGCAATATATTGAACACTATACTAAAAGTGAAAAACAGACTGATTGGATGGGTACTTAATGTATGATTTCTACTGAATTCTTATAGCTTTTATATCACCTTAAAGTTGTCAATTGTAAATTGAGAAACATATGTACTTGAAAGTCGTTGGAAAACCAAAAGTGCTATAAAAATACAAAACTGTATTGTCACCGTGTCTGCTATTCTACTCAGAGAAGGAGTAACTTCTGATACGTACATAGGTTAAGAGGAACTTTCCTTACTTATACAAGTAAAACATAGAAATGATTTTGCATAAACTGCTTTTTAGCCCCATTTTTGGCACTTACCCAAGCATACAAGTTGTATGTTTCAGAAACATACAACTCCCCACTGTTATTCCAAGACTCTACAAAAGTCATAGCAGCAGTATGTCATATTATATATATACATGTAATATATAGTTCTCTGCACTTTCCTAATAAGGTGGGTGGATTTCAGTTTTAGGAGAAGTTCCAAACTTATATGCAATTAATATATTTTCTGCCTATGGGGAAAAAGAGCAATGGGGTATAGCAATATAGTTTATATTAGACCTCTCAAGGCAATTGGCCTATAGGGAGAATAAAAATACAATATTTAATGTTTGAATAAATATTACAGGGGCTAGAAAGGAGAGTTGTGGGTGCATGTGGAGAGAAGCCTGGGTGAAAATGGCCATGAGCTTTGACAAATGATCTATGCTTTAGTGTAGTTTAAATGATGGATGAAGAAACTCAAGAATGCTTAGTAATTAATATCATATCTGCTGGTGAGACAGTAAGTCTGGCTCCCAGTTCCAGGGTACAACTGAAAGAAATCAGTGCTGACAGAAAGGACGTTTCCTTTTACAGCCAAAACTCAGCAAAGTGGTCTCTGTCAGATGGAGCTGGAGATTCGTACCCTTTGCTTCTCCAGCAAAAGAATCAGGTTGATTCCAGGAATAGACAACAATTGCAATCCCTTCTGGTCTAGCTCATGAGCACTCTCAAATCATCTCCAGGATATATGCAAAATTATCTTGCTAAATTTCCTATGTAAAGATTACCTATTTTTATATTTAATTAGAGCTAACTGTATTAAACATGAAATGTGTTTTAATGAGAGATGACTGACAATTAATAAACAATGGAATAAACCATGGTTCATTCCATAGTTTGTTAATTCCATGGATACCATGGAATACTATTTAGCCATAAAAAGATGGAGACTTTACATCTTTTGCATGAATCTGGTTGGAGTTGAAGAATATTCTTCTTAGTAAAGTATCACAAGAATGGGAAAAACAAGTATCCAATGTATGCAATATTAATATGAAACCAATAGATAAAAAACTATACCTCCACGTGAGAGAAAAGCAAAATTAAATTCAAGTAAGGGAGAGAGGGGAGGAGGGTGAGGGCAGAGGGGAGAAAGGAGAGGGAAGCAAGGATACACAGCACACCCCCTGGGTGAAGGACTCAAGTACAACTTGAACTTTACCTAACAAACACAAATAATGTAACCTAATCATTTGCACCCTCATATTAATCTGAAAAAAGAAAAAGAAAACCTTTATTGAATTTATATGTTGGCTCAAAAGTTACTAAGGGAGCAAACAGGCAGAGTCACAGAAGTTTATAATCTTACATCTATCACTGGTAGGGTAGGTGATTAGATGTGAAAAATGTTGCTTTATTTATCCTCAGCATAT
Source organism: Arctocebus calabarensis (assembly GCA_963573935.1). NCBI lineage: Eukaryota > Metazoa > Chordata > Mammalia > Primates > Lorisidae > Arctocebus > Arctocebus calabarensis. The sequence continues at coordinate 17,164 of CAUYON010136293.1, forward strand.
TAAACTGAACTTGAGGATTTAAATGAACCGTAGGAAATTCAATGCAACAGCTAAAATGAATGACTAAGGAGCTAGAAGATCTTAATCTGTGTGAAGCTGAAAGAACAAAATATGCACAGTTTAGCTCTGTGCTAATGAAAGGAAAGAGATAAGACTAAAAATAACTGAATGGTGCAAGCTTCAAGGCAGCAAAAGAATTCTGGCACAAATGGATCTATCCAGAAAAAAATGAGACTTAATTACACAAAGGAAAAACTGTTGACTATGAGGAAAAGTGTCCTAAGATGAAATGACTGCCGTTGAATGAGTAACCATCAAAGAGGCAGTGACGAGGGTGTTATCTTGAAACTTGAAGCAGCTAAAATGAGACACGTTGCCGGAAAAGCCATTAGAGAATAAATACCCCTTGGTCCCGAAGAGATAGATACACATCAACATAGCGAGGAGAATTGCAGAGCGGCACACCACCAGCGCGCGGCGTGGTGAGTCAGGATTTGGGGCTTTGTCCCAATGACATAGGTGTAGTCTTGCTCAACCTGATTTACTTCTCCATTACTTGGCTTTCTTTCTGAGTATTCTACAGTGGAATGTTATTGTGACAGATTTTGTCATCACTTTAATGCTTTAATAAATTAAACAATGCAATTCACGATAAAAACTCTATGAGCTGAGGCCTATAGAGTTAAGGACATCATGAAGATCACCAGTGAATCAATGAATATTGGTAGCTATCATCAAAACAATAGCTTGAGAGCTCGAGTCAAACTAATGGAAAACATTCGTAAGTGCATTATAAATTTGATTATAATAGACGCCTCTCTTTAGAAAGAAGAAAGGAAATACTGAGCTCCTAAGATGTATATGAGAATGTTGAATAAAGCTGTGGCTCAAATCCTGTGCTTGCCTCCAGTTTTTTTACAGCATGGATTCATTTTTTATCTTTGTGTAATGTGATATTTGATGCATAAAACAACATATGTAATACATATGTAAGCTACAAAGCATCATAATATAACCAATACACATCCATCCCAAGAATTGAAATATAAACAATAAATTGCATCTGAACCCACGTGCTCCTATACTAGTTTCTGCTGCATCCCTCCCCCTACCCAAAATTAGCTACAGTCCAGCATCTGGGGAGGGGTCATATTCTTGCCTTTGTTTATGTTTGTTTGTTCTGCATTGGCTTTTTTGGTTAATTGGATATGTATGTGTGCCAAAATAATATTTTGATTTGCTCTTCCTATGTGTGAGCTTTCCACAGTGTTGCCTAATACAGGGGTCAGCACACTATAGCCCATGGGTCATCTGACATTTTTTGTAAATATCTTTTGTTAGACTCACACCCATTCACTCATCCCTCATTGCATCATACATTGCCTATGGCTTCTTCCTTGGTGCAAGAATACAGTTAAGTATCTGCAATAGATACCATGTAACCTATAAGCCTAAAAGGTTTTCTGTCTGGCCCTTTAAGAGAAAGTTTGCAGATTACTGATAATGAAAGTATTTTTGTATTCTACATTATGGTTTTGTGATTATTCCATGTTCTTATGTATAGCGAGAGTTCATTATTTACATTGCTATATAATATTCCATGGCATGACCATAATACAATCGTTTGCTATTATGAACACTGCAGTCATGAATATCCTGTATTCCCTCCTTACCACTAGAGACTTAGTTTAAGCTGATTTACTATTTTAATTTTCTTAATTTCTTTTTTTTGGTTCTGAACATAGAAATCATGCATACTCCTTAAAGTAAGTTTGAAAATTATAGTAGAATGCAGAAGAAAAAACAAAACAAAACAAAACAATTTTATCCTTTCCAGGACAACCATTTATACTAAAGTTATTTCTTTTTCCTCATCTGTTAATAGCTAATAGAGGAACACAATCACTTCAGCTTCCGTTTTCTTCCTACCTGTTATGAGTAATTCATAAATCTCATTTTGTTACATTGCTTAAAAGCATGAAATATAAATAATCATTGATGGTGAAGGTAGAAAATAATAAATAAACAAAAGGAAGAATCAAGATTTAAAAAATCTTACTAAGTTCCAAAAATTTGTATAGTTTTAACAGATGGGTTCCATTTTTGGTATTTGTCCAAAAAAAATACTGTCCCGGAATCACAGGTGATTTCACACCTTTTCTTCAGTTTCATGATTCCCTAATAAGGGGCGTAGCTCATTTCTTTAAAACCCAACTTTTGCCTTTCATTTTCATTCAGCACAAACCACTGCTTCTCCTGAAAGCCTCTTTCCAAAATTTATAATAAACACGATGCCATGGTCCTAGTCCATGAGCCTCTTCTTCTTGTAACTTCTTACCCTTTTCTTTCCTGCCCTGAATTACAGCTTTCCCAAAAGCTAGTCTGTGACTGCATGAACCCCCTCAAATGACTGGAAGGGAAAAGAATGTAGGCCAAATTGTAGGGAGGGGAAATTCTAATTTATATGTAAACAAATTGTTTGGGGCCCATAAAAATCTTTCACCTAATACCAATGTGTGGTGGGAAAAATATTGTATACAAGGGAGTCATTCCAGGTGCTCATGTCTGAGACATTTTAGTCTTGGATAATTTGAGTCTCCTACTTCCCCCATAATGAACTAGTTATGCAACAACTTCCAAAAAGGAGTTCTACAACCAGTAGGTGTTTCAGTGTTCCACAACAGAGATTTACATTATGAAAAACATATAATACTATAATAATAAAGAAAAATGGGACTTCTTAGAAGAGTTAATATGCTAATGTACATAGTGACTTTATAAGAGGGTAGATAGTATATGCAAATTTTCCCCAAACAACTGAGTTAGGCTCCTAGCAGGAAAAACATTGTTTTTCCAGTCTGGGGTATGTGAAACAAATTTACTAAGGTAGATATTAGCAGAGATGTTGTCAGTGTTAGGATAACTAAAAAGGGATGGTAAAGAATTCTAGAGTTAACTATAGACCTTAAAGTTCAAGGGGAAAGAGGTTTCTTGAACCAGAGCACCAGAGCCAGTAGAAATGCAAGAGAGAGCTATCTAACAAAAGCTGTGGAGATGCCATGACAGCCCCCAAAGTGAAATGTTCCACCCTTGTCCTACTCACCGTGCTCCTGCACAAACTTCTCTCAACTAGGAAGCAACAGGACAAAGGGTGAGATCTCACTTGTGGTGCATATTTGAAGGGTCAGGAGAAAACTTCTAAATACGGATCAAAAATGTTTTCACATAGTAAATGAGAAAATCTCATGAATGGTATGTCAATCAGGTTGATGAAAATATCTCAGATTGTATGTGAAGCCCGCACACTGTACCCCATGATTGAACTAATG
>CAUYON010136294.1:0-11447 GCA_963573935.1 Arctocebus calabarensis
TGTTTTGGGAAAGAAGGAAAAGTAGTTGGGGGGTCATTTTCTGAATGCTCCTCAGGTTGTGGGGGCCCTGTCCCCTTTCAGCTCACTCTCCACAGACAACTGTTACTTAGTATACTTGATCTTAGTCAAAAGGCTAAGAAGTGATTATGTGTTTATGATTTAATGAAAAAAATTTAAAAAAAAGATACTAAGACTGACTACAGCCTTTGAGTGGCATCTTCTCTCACTTGCGATGGCAAACTTTTCCCAATTTCTCTGGAGAAGTCATTGCTTTACTATAAATGAACTGCACTCTTTTTCTACTGCATTGAAGACCAAGCTATTTTATTCCCACCTTCTCTATATCTCACTTTCACTTTAACTTGGCTGAACTTGCTAGTTCTGCTGACTGAATCTGATCAGCTCTATTGAACTGCTTGAGGGTCTTGGAGACCCTGATAATGTTTTATGTAATGTGTCAAGTACCTCCCTCAAAAAATCCTCTTTGCGGTTTTGATTTGTGTTGCATTGATTCTATTGCTCAATTTGGTCAAAGTAGATATCTTTATATAATAATACTGAGCAAAATATATAACAGAGCATAATACAGCTCTGGATTTAGTTAGCATGTTTAATTATGGAGCAAAATGTTATACTTTTTGAAAATAAGAGAGTGTCAAAAGACAAATGAATTTGGGCAGTCAATTCTGTAAAGTCAAATGAGAACTCCCCCTGGGCAGTGGCAAAATGGCAGGTTTGTGAAGTAGGAACAAAAAAAAACAGAACAATGGCTGGGGAGAAGCTGATTGGTTAACATCAAGTTATTTCATGTTACTTTTCTTTTGGGGGGAGGAAGAATTAAAGCAGAGAGAACTTTATTATTATACTGATTCAGGTAAACTGGAATCTCTTGTTTGTACAAAAGACTGGTGTTTGGGGATCTCTATGCTTCCTTAAAGATTCAGTTTGATTACACACCATTTGGCATGAGCAATTGAAGTTTGGTTTGATTTGATCTGCTGATGCCTGGTACAGTTGGTCAGGCCAAAATGATGACATCTTGTAATTATTGTTTAACAGGAGATCTTAAGCTTTTCTTACACATAGTTCTACATACTTTACAGATGATTTAAAGAGTATCTCCATTTATAAACATTTTTGAATTAATTGTTAAATTGTTAGTATTATGCATAAATGTCATTGATTTGGAAATATTAATGCTTTATTCAGCTACCAATGAATTGTATATGTAATTTTTTTTTTTTTTAGAGACACAGTCTCACTTTGTTACCCTTGGTAGATTGCCATGGAGTCACAGCTCACAGCAACCTCTGGCTCTTGGACTTAGGCAATTCTCTTGTCTCAGCCTCCCCAGTAGCTGGGACTACAGGCACCTGCCACAACACCCAGCTATTTTCTTGTTGCAGTTTGGCCCAGGCTGCACCACCTTCAGTATATGGGGCCAGCACCCTACCCACTAAACCACAGGCACCGCACTGTATATGTACATTTTTTAATGGAAACTTATTATTTGCAATATATTTTTCTTCCCAGTCCTCACATCCTTTGTCTTTTGTCCTCTATTGTACATAGCAGCTTGTACATCTAGTAAGATGTCTAATAGCAAAAATAACAACTGGAGCCTTTACATTGTTAGGGGCCCTAACAGGAACACTACCAACAATTCACCTTCAAGTGCAGCATTTGCTGTGGCTTTCTCATGCATACCTTTGATCAGGTTCTAAAAATTCCCACATTTCTATGTGTACTCTTACTAATTTGACATAAAAATTAACTTGAACAATTTTTTGTTATACCCTTCAATTTTCTAGCATTGTTATTTTATTGCACTTGAACGTGATGTCAGTGAGAATGAGAACGCACAGTTGACCTGTGGTCCTAGGAAAATGGATTTAAGATTAAATAGGTGACAACTCTGAGAGTTTGGAAAATAATTACAGGACATGCCATTGCAATTTAGGTTAATCTTTACTTGTGTAGTTGACTCATAGCCCTTGGCATTCTGCCTCACAGAGGTGAGGGAAAATATAAGGAATCTTTTCCTTTAAAAAGGTAAGAGACTTGTTTAGTGGGAACAAAACCTGCAATCTCTAAGTGGTTTACCACAAACAGTTAATTGAAAAACCAAATAACTTCATTACTTAAATATATGAAAATAATTGACAGCTTATAAATTAACAAAAACTTACCCCATGCTTCAAACCTATGATTTATAATTCCTCTTGAATTTGATAATATTATCTCTATTTTACACACTAGAAATCCAATGCTTAGTTCTACATATATGACTTTACCAAAGACTAAGAGCCTACCCAGTAAGAGAACCAGGGAAGCAAGTCAAACTTGTTGTCTGTTATTTATACCTTGCTACACAGTCAATTTTTCCATGTGTTTGCTTCTAGCTTCAAGTCAGTTTCTCTTACAGAAAGAAAAGATACCAACTGAATGTTCATGTTGAATTCAGCATCAAAACTGAACACTGAGTTAATGTGATTAAAATGAATTTCTTCTGTATTTTATGGAATGTTTTTGATTCTGTAAATTCTTACATCCTTTATCATAGTTCATTATCCAAGGCATTTGTTTAAAATGTAAAATTCACAAGCTCTTCCTGATGGCAATACTGCCAAAATCTGTCATTTCATTGAGCTAAATATTCTCTTTCACTCTGCAACTCAGATCTGAGAAACAGCTTGTCGCCTTAAGCTGTAGAAGCAAAACTTTCTGTATAATCTATGACTGACTTGTTCTTGGAAATGCCCAATTGGTTTGACAGTCACTTCAATTCTGCTGTATCAGGCTGAGATTAGTCCAATCAGATCACACTGTGCAGTCTGTCAGCTGGTGACCCTCTCATTTCTTGTCTATTTTAATATTCCTGTCTTACTGAGACACTTGATAAGGCCTAAAAGATATTGTTCGTCTTTAATTATTCTTCTCATGGAAACTGTTCATTTATCCACTCAACTATAGATATACATCTCAATGTAGGGAAAGCAAAATTAAAGATTTCAATGATCTTTGTACACATTGAAACCTTTTATCAGTATAATAATATCTTCATTATAATTACACATTATATATTAATATAGAATAAATATTATGTAGTATACTATTGCAGACTATTATATTTAAACTAATAATTTTGTTATTGTAGTTCTTCAAGTATCATCAATCACATCTTCCAGAGCCAGCCACTGACTATAGGCTGGTTATCTATTAACTCCCAATTGTTTAACATTTTAAATTAATACTTACCTTAGTAATGTACTCAAGTCAATGTACCTTGTTTTAGTTTGGTTCCATAATATTTGTTAGCATAATGAGAAACTTTTTTTTTTTTTTTTGAGATGGGCTCCTACTCACCTAGGCTAGAGTGCAGCTCACTGCCACCTTGAATTCCTGAGCTCAGCCAATCCTCCCACCTCGGCTTCTCAAAATGCTGGGATAACAGGCATGAGCCACCATGCCCCACGCAGATCTTCCATTTTTAGCATGTCTTTCATAAAATGTTTTCTATAGCCTGTTACAGTTTAATCAGACTAGTATGTGCGAATTTGCTGCTGCTGAAGTTGTCAAGGATGTGGAGATGCTCGTGTGGTTCAGAATGAGAGCCCACAGCTGAGAGGAAGGAACCTCAGAGCAGAGAAAGAAGTTTTCTTCCCACAGTGGTTCAGAAGCATCACCCTAGTATCCTGGTGCATTTGTATAACACACCTGCTCATCGAAAAACAACAATTGAAAAAGCCTGGACATTTTTACCATGTTCAAGTTGATGTTTTATCTTTGTGTGCTTGTTTTTTGACCTGAAATCAGCTCATTAACACAGACATTATTGGAATTTTTTTGGTCTATTTTCTATAAAACCAATTGTAGAAATTCTTTTCAGTGCCAGGTTTTAATTTCGAGAAAAATATCTGAACTTTTAAAGATTCATTTTGTGTTCATTGAAGACCCAGAATTTTTTGTTTCGTTTCATTTCCATTTCTTCATTTATTAAGCAGAAGCAAATGGATAATAATTCTTTAATTACAATAGCAACAGAGATTGTTTGAACCCCACAATTTTAAAAACAGAATTTTTAACAGGCTTATAACTCGAACACAATTGCTTACAGAAGAATAAGATCTTAGGATGACCTTCTAAGTGGTTTACTTGGAGATCTGAGATATGTATTTTTTAAGTCAAATATTTTAGCCAAGAAAATGCACACACAAAAATGTGTTCTTTGGTTGATATGCAGTCTCCCTGCAGTCCAGCGGGCGTCAGGAAAGGGACTCCCAGGAACACTGCCGGAACAACTGAATTGCTGAAGGGGCAGATAACCGAACCGAAGGAGTCTTAGGCAATATCCTAGACAGTTTATTAAAAAAGCAAAAGGGATTTTGTTATATGGGCTAATCTTACTGGGGTTAGATGATATCTCAAAGTAGTTTTGATTTGCATTTCTCTGTTCATTAAGGATGATGAGCATTTCTTCATGTGTCTGTAGGCCGTGCGCCTGTCGAATCCCAAAACCAGAGATGTTGGCGTGGATGTGGAGAAAGAGGAACACTTCTACACTGTTGGTGGGAATGCAAACTAGTACATTCCTTTTGGAAAGATATTTGGAGAATACTTAGAGATATAAAAATAGATCTGCCATTCGATCCTATAATTCCTTTATTGGGTATATATCCTGAAGATCAAAAATCAACAAATATCTTGTCAGTAGCCCTTTGTGGCAAATATTTCCAGCTGCAACTTTCTCCAGAATTGCTTTCCTGTGTGTCTACTTCCATTCGCCTTTTTGTCTCCCTTTACTTTTTTAATTCCTTTATGTATCCAGTCTCCAGATGTCCTTCTTGTTTTTAAGCAAGAATAAATCTTGTAAATCTATGTTTGTACTATCTTTTCTTATACTTTATTACATAAAATATAGTATAATTCTTTCAACCTGAAATAATCCATTCTCTTCAATATTTTATGATTATTTCAATCCTGTACACTAAAGCTTTCAAAATTACTACTGGAGTGATCATAGTTCCTTCTCAAAGAAACCATCCAGTACACAAGACCTCAGGATAAACCTTTCATGTGTGTAAATTTTACCTAGTTAATCTATCATCTTTTAGCCACGAAAACTAAAGGGACTACAAATCGACACTGGATATAATGGGTGCCTATTTCAAAAAGGAAAAAAGGAAATGATACTTTAGACAGTTGCTGGTGAAATCCACAGCTTAAAGCAGATGAGCAGAGATGAGACTTGTTAGATATTAATTGGCCTGTTGGAAGCTGAAGTTGTTATTGAAGCTATTAAGCACATAGTAGAACAGAGGACAGGCCCAATAAGGAACATGAAACTCATGGGTAAAAGTTATGTTGTCAAAGAATCTTCTATCTTTGCCAGTTTTGTAATTTATTTTCTGGTCCAGAAAGTACCCAAATATTATAGCAAATTAGTTTTTCTATTTCTGTGTAATATATCCCCAGAAATAGTATTTAAAACTGTACACACTTATTTAATAGTTTCTGTGATCAGAAGCTTGAGTGCAGCTTAGCTAAGGGGTTCAAAAGACCAAAAGACTGAAGTCAAGGTGTTGGCCAGGTTATATTCCAATTTGAAGCCTAGGATCCTATTCAAATCCGTTCATATTGTTGAGACAATTCAGTTCCTTGCAGATATAGGACTAACATTCCTGTTTTCTTCTTGGCTGTAAGTCAGGACCCATTCTCAGCTTCTAGAGATACCAAAGTACCTGGGCATATGGCCTTCTCCACTGACAGCTTACAACATGAACACTTGATTCTTCAAGAACAACGTGAGAATTTCCTGCTCTAGCCACTTGAAGTAGAGGCTTATATAAGGAGATAGACATCCCATAATGTTAGCCATTATTGGTTAGTAACAAGTTATATGTTCTGTTAGTGACTCAAGCAAAGGGTGTGATTCATTGGGATTCAACTAAAGGTGTGTCTACCACAATGTTTACAACTTGCAATCAAAAGTGGCCGTGACACATGTTACCTCAAACTCTATGTGAATGATCTTCGGCCTTGATGAGTAAATATAAAGTCATTCATACATTCACTCTTTTGTCTTTTTCCTTCTATCAGCATCTGTCTACTTTAATTAGGGAATAAGAAACAATTTCTTCATTAATATAAAATCTGTACTAGTAGAAAGCTAGTTGGAAGAACTACAGGACTGAATCTCAGAACATTTGAGTAAACTATTGATGAGTTTTGCATTCCTTTTTATTAGCTATTACACACAATTTTTAAAATCAAGTCTCTGAAATTGCTTTGGTATGTAGAAGATTGATTTTATGTTCCTAGAATCATCACCAATATATAACCTAATTTTTAATCTTTACCCTGATTTTATTAAACATACAAAAAGTATAGGAGAAATGCTTGAGAAAATATGTAGCTACTTAGAGAAATTAAATGATTTCAAAAGCTAAAATACAAACAAGCAGTTGTTACATAAAAAACATTTTCTTGGTTTTCTAAATGAGGCATTTCTTTCTACTAATGTATACTAAATAAAAATTGTGGTAACTAATTGCAAGGGCCTTTATTTTACTTTCAGGAAAGAAATAACTAGTCTATAGAGAATGACATAAAGCCTAAATCATGTAAAATGGCTATTTTAGCATACTTCTTCAAAAAGCAGAGGTTTCATTATATTTAAAAGTTTGACTTGACTGGGTAGGGATCAAGGGAAAACTTTCCCTTCACCTTTACAAACTTCACTGAAAATCACTGACAAAGACAGTTTAATAGGATAGAAGGCATACAAATTTATTTGATCATAGTTTTACATTACATGGGAGCCTTCAGAAGGAAGACTCAAAGATAGAAGGGAAACAGTCTATTTTTATGCTAAACTTCAATAATGTATTGACCACTGGGGAGAAATATGATTGGAATAAAGGATATGATCGAATGTTAATAGGCTAAGGGGGGACAACAAGGAAGGCCTGTGTGTTCAGATTCATCTTGGTCTCTCTGTGAAACATTTTTGGATGTGGGCAGGACCCTCACTGGAGTAGAAAGCTTATAACTCATAATCGAATGAGGTAAATCAGATAATTTCTTTATTGTCAGTTTTTAAGATGGGGGCTGAGAAGGAAGTTAGAGTAAAACTTTTAGGTATTATGGCTGGCTATGGGGAAAAGGGATCTCGTTTTCTATGATCCACTTTGGGTCAGAGAGTTTCAGTTTATACAGTTACTGAAAGGGCGGCACTCGACCGGCAGAAATCTTACAGACCACCAAGGCTTGTATGAAAAGTTTTTATTGGCAGGGGATGCTGCAGGAGCAGCATCAAGGAGGAGGAAAAAGAAAGGGGGGGAAACAGGGGGAGAAGAAAGGGGGAGAGAGGAGAGAACAGAGAGAGAGGCTAAAAGAAAAGTGCATCCTTATATAGGGTCAGTTAGGGAAGGTGACGGGATGGTAGAATAGCCAATAAGGAGTTACTGCTCTGGGGAGAAGAGCTGTTGGGGCAGGCCATAAGTTCGAAATTTTCAATGGGTAATTGGGATAGGGAGATGAAGTTTTTCAATTACCTAACATTCCTCCCTTCTTGATATGTTAAAAATAGAGGGTTGGCCTTCGAATAGGGGATGTCGAGTTCTCTCTTCTGTAGCTTCTTCCTGCTGAGAAGGGCACATAGGTTCTTTAGATTTTTTTTTTTTTTTTAAGACAGAGCCTCAAGCTGCCTCAAGCTTTGGCATCACAGCTGACGGCAACCTCCAAGTCCTGGGCTCAAGCGAGTCTCCTGCCGCCGCCTCCCAAGTAGCTGGGACTACAGGTGGTCACCACAACACCCAGCTGTTTTTTGGTTGTAGCTGTCATTGTTGCTTGGCAATCTGAGCTGGATTTGAACCTACCAGCTCAGGTGTATGTGGCTGGTGCCTTAGCCACTTGAGCCACAGGTGCCGAGCCAAGGACACGTAGTTTTAATTGGCCAACTAGAGGGTGATTATGATTTTCTTTTTTTTCCTTTGGGAGGATGTAAGTTTTTTGCTCTTCCTTTTAGCAGTGGCTGTTTAGAAGTGGTGTTCAGGAAATTCTTACGGCTTGGAGTAGAGTGTAGTTCGTTCACCAAGAACAGTTTTTGTTGTTATTGTTGTAGGTTGGAGCACCAATTGAGTAGTTATTTGTTGAGATAACTTTGAGAGTTGAGTTTGAATAAAATGAGTTGTGCATGGAGTCACAGCCATTAGTCTAAGGGTGATAATTATAGATGTGAGGAAGGGTAGAAGTGTAACTCAGAGTGGTTGTTGAGTAAATTAAGAGGAGAAACCTGATGACTCTGTTTTATGTTGGAGTTTTTTTGGAGTATGAGGCTTTCTTGGAGTGATTGGACTTTGTTAGTGATGATTTTAGACTCATTAACAAAGAAGAAATATTAACTTAAAAGGAGAGAGATGGGAGGGTTTCTTTGGTAGGGAATATTGGTGTAGAAGTGCCAGGGGTAGAAGAGTGATTTAGTTTAAGTGAAGTTTGAGTGAAAGTTTGGTTAAGGTAGATTTTAGGGATTTGTTAGACTTTTTAATTTTTTTGAGGATTGAGGAATGGAAAGGAATATGGAAGTGTTATGGGAGACCTAAGGCTTTGGTTAAGGTTTGAGAAAGGGTGGAGGTGAATTTAGATTTATTGTTGGACTGTGAAGGACAGGGCATTCTAAAGTGAGGAATAATGTTTTTGAGTATGATAGAGAAAATAGTGGTAGCTCTCTTGCTTGTAGTAGGAAAGGCTTTAACTTGAGAAGGTATTTACTAATACTAAGAGGTAGTTATAATGTTAGATTTTAGGAAGGTGTGTGAAATCAAGTTGTCAGTCTGTTTTAGGAAGTTTTTTAGCTTGGTGAGTTGGAAAGTGTGGGAGGTGAGACTTTTTTTGTGGGTTGGATTGTTGGTAGATTTTATAGGATTATTTAAGTTGATTCAGAAACTCTGAATCTATTTGTGAGAGAGGAAAGAAACCTTTGAGGAATTGTAGTAGTTTGAGAGTTGGGGTGAAACAACTTGTGGAGATAGATGAGGAGGTCACGAGTAGGAGGTTGATTTGTTTTCTTTACTACAGCAGTAATAGGAGCAGAAATAAGTAGGAGGTGTTAGTAGATGAGTGTTGGAGAGTAGCTGTATGTGCTTCATGGTCCTTCTTGTATGTTGGAGAGGCAAGGGAGAAGAGTGTTTAGTGTTTTAAGGTAAGTGTGAGTGAGTGATGAGTTAGAGGGCTGAGGGATGCAGGATTTAGTGTGAGATATGTGTTAAAAGATAATGATAGGTTAGATAAGAGAGAGGTTTGAAGGTTAAGAATGTGGCATGGTATCAATGTCTTTATATAGTGATCAAGAAAATGCCATGAAGGCTATCTGTAACAGTACAATGAAAACATTTCTGAATGTATATGATCATGCCCTATGATTGCACCAATGTACAGAATTATGATTCAATAAAATTATAAAAAAAATAATAATAAAAAAATAAAAAAAAATTTTTAAAAACTGTACTTGTAACATGTATATTTAGCTAATCAAGGATGACTTTTCCAATTTTTGAGATGTAGATAAAGTAGATTAAGTTTTCTCTAGATGAGTAGGCCTTTGCACACAGGCATAAATGACCCCCAAATGAATAAAGTACTATTACATTTTAATGTACTAACCCACGATAAATGGAAAAGAAAGGAGAAATGTAATGCTTAATATGTTGGTTGATGTTACAGATTCTCACTACAAGCAAGGCTGGAGTAAGCAGCATGTTGAGGAAAGAACACACACGTGACGTGACACCTATTGTCCTAAAGAAAGGAGCATCCTGTATTTAGACAGAACTGATAACACATCCATCTATGCGTACCAGTCAATGTCAAAACTGCGCCAGTCTTGTTGTCTTAAGTTGTTTTCCTGTTTTGCAAAATTTAGATGTTTGACAGTAACTCTCCAGAACCCACTCTACCATACTCATTTGAGGCTTTTATTTAAAGGCAAAGGGTTATATGCAGCAAAAGAGAAAAAATACAGACAAGCATCTGAAGTCCAAGAGTGTTTTCACAGCATGAGTTTCCTGAGGGCTCAATCTTTGGGAAACTAGAGTATGCTGAGTTTCTGGCTTGAACCACCAAGATCTATGCAATGAATCTTAGTATAGAGAGAGCTCAGAAATAAAGCTGTCCTTTTCTCTTTAAATCAAGTCAGACTAGTGAGACTAGGTAGGGTAGTTACGAACCATTAGTGCAGAAGCTAACCTCAAGGATCTCCAGTGATCTTTCAGACCCTAAACTGCATCGTGTAGCCCACAGCTCTCTTTTTTACCCAAGAGTAATAACTAGACATAAATAATATCTTGAGAAATAAAGGCAGAGCTGTTCTGGTCTAGCTGCAAACCAATTTTCTTCTGCAGGGTGGTCTTGTAGAGAAGGACCTGAAGCTTCTTTTGTAAGGACCTGTTGCATAAGGGTTCAGCAGTCTGATTCCTGGGCCTCTAGAAGTGAGCTACAAAACATGCCACGAGTAGGAGGGCATAGAGATTTGGGGCTCTCCAGGTTAAAACAACCCAAACCTTCTGAAATATTTACCAGAAGGTACTTTCACACACTGGCAAAGAGAACACTGACTGGTCTCTAAATTCAAAATGCTATATCATAATCAAGTTATTTCCCAGGTGTGTATATATGATTGTAGATTTTACATAATTTAGGAGATTTTACATAATTTAGGTAACAGACAGACTGGTTACCAAATAAAGGAACTCTTGTAACAGTGATACTTCCTTTGAGCCTACTAGTCTCCAAAAGGGAGTGTTCAAACAATATGAATTTTGTGCATAAGTAAAGTATGTAGGAAAAAAAAAAAACAGAAGAAATGCAATAGGCAGGGCTGCTGCTTTTTCATGACGTAGATTTGCTATCATTTGCCAATTAACAATTACAATCATTAGGGACCAAGAGTCAGAAAATACAAATCTAGTTAGAGCTCTATTAACAAGAAAAGATTTGAGAATTTTTTTCCCACATATATCATGCGTATTTTACTTAGGAAATAAATCTTATGTCAGTATCCTTTTTTTTTTTAATCTACCTGTGATAGTACTTCATATTCCAGTATCTTTATCCAGTTTTATTACTTTTTTAATTTGTACTTAATTCTATCATCTGTACAATGATCTAATTATTTTATTTGAAAATACAATCTTATGACCATTTCCATTAGAAACACCTGGGTATGCTGCTTATATTTTAATGTACCTATGTCTGTATATGAGAATCATTGGGGGAGCCTTTAAAAATGTAGGTTATGAGCACATAAACAAATTAAAAAACAAAGACCATATGATTCTCTCCATTGATGCAGAGAAAGCTTTTGATAATATCCAGCATCCCTTCATGATCAGAACACTTAAGAAAATTGGCATAGAAGGGACATTTCTTAAACTAATAGGGGCCATCTA
>CAUYON010136296.1:0-21807 GCA_963573935.1 Arctocebus calabarensis
ATATAAATGTTTTCATATAGTGATTAAAAGGCCATGAAGGCTATGTTAAATAGTTCAATGAAAATATTTCAGAATGTATATGAAGTCAGCACATTGTGCCCCATGATTGCACCAATGTACACAATTATAATTTAATAAAAAATTTTAAAAAAATAAAGAAAACAGAGATTGACAGAGTGAGTTTAAAAAAGTTCAATAATATGCTGACTACAAAACATTTACTTCAAATATTCATAGGTAGTTTGAAAATAAAACAGCAGGAAAAGATAAATCAAGCAAGTATTAAAAAAACTGAGATACAATGTTAATATCAGGTAAAGTAGGCTTCAGAGCAAAATAAGAAAAATATTATGTAATGGTAAAAGAATTAATCTCCCTGGAAGATATAACAATCGTAAATGCATATGCACCAAACCATAGAGACTCAAAATAAATGAAGCAAAATCTGATAGAGGAGAAATCATGGCCATCTCTTATTCTTTGGAGTCACAATTTCTTCATCTGTAAAAAGGGAATATTAGGAAACCTAGTACATTGCCCAGTATATAATAAGAGGTACATAAATACATAAATGGAGCACTAAAAATTATAGCTTCTGATGTGCATGTGAGAAGTGTTATCAAATGGTCCAGTCCACCCAATTTGCCTTGCTTGTGATAACCCTCTCCTATCACCATTCCCATTGCAGCAGCCCACAATTCAGGCTGTAGCCCATCAGAGAACTCAAGGCTTCTCTAGCCAAGTTCTTTTGGGGCCCCACAAAGTTGAACTTCAAGCTCCTGAAATAGCTAAGATTTTTTTCTCTAGGTGTCCCCAAGGAGATATAGGGACCCAACAGGCTGACAGCCTTAGTACTACAGCCTCTGGTCATGACAATATGGACTTCATGCAGAAAGAATCATGTCTGCCAAATGGGACTATCTACCACCCACAAACTTCTCATATAGATGAGGTCATCCCCCTTTCATAGAAGAACAAATAGAGCCTCAGAGAGATTCAAAAGAATTACCCAACTCATGCAGAGGGACTGACAGCCTGTAGGCCTGAGTTTTTAGTAAAACCATAGTGGTTGCCAAAAGAGAAAAGAGCTGGACATTAGATGGTGTATTTATTTCAGGGCATCTAGGGAAGATGGGAGCCCTTCATTTATTCATTCAATATGTAGTTGTTGAGGCCCTAAAAAAAAAAAAGGCAATTAGTTTTAGGTGTTCCCTACCAGCAGACATTTCTTTGAACAAATGGTTTATCATATTGTTGGAAATTGAAGTTTTTTGTTTGCATGTTTTAGTCCTTCTTTCATAGCTTTCTTTGCCATTGTCTCCCTGAACTCTCGAAAAATTCCCTACTAATCTTCCCTTTGAAAAAAATCTAATGAACCTGCTCCTGGTCTCACCTAGTTTGGCCCCACAATAGCATTTAATAAAATGTTTACTTCCTGGTGGCGCCCATAGCTCCGTGGGTAGAGCTCCTGGCACATACACCGAGGCTGGTGGTTTCACACCTGTCCGGGGCCAGCTAAATAACAATGACAACTGAAACAACAGCAACAAAATAGCCGAGCTTTGTGGCAGGTGACTGTAGTCCCAGCTACTCAGGAAGCTGAGGCAAGAGGATTGCTTGAGCCCAGGAATTTGAGATTACTATGAGTTATGACACCATGGCACTCTACCAAGGGCAACAAAGTGAGACTCTGTCTCAAAAAAAATAACACCCCACCCCAATACTGTGCTATCAAATTCTATGCCTTGTATCTCTAGCCTCAGCTTCTCATTTGAGATCCAGCTACTTAACCAATATCTTAGATGTTTCTATAGACTACATGTTTATAACCCTCCAAATTTGTATGTCGAAATCCTAAACCCCAATGTAATTGTGGTAGGAGTGGAGTCATTGGTTGGTGATTAGGTGATGAAGGTAGAATCCTTACAAATGGGATTAACCCCCTTGTGAAAGAGACCCCAGAGAACTCCCTCCCTCCTCTGCCATGTGGGGACACAGCTGTCTATGAACCAGGAATTGGGCCCTCCCCAGACACTTTGATCTTAGACCTCTCAGTTTTCAGAACTGTGAGAAACAAATTACTTTTGTTTATAAACCACCCAGACTGTGGTATTCTATAACAGCAGCCCAAACAGGCTAGGAAAGATGTCAAGATCTTAAACTAAGGAGTCCACATAGAAAGATGTCAAGATCTTAAACTAAGGAGTCCACATAGAAACTTTTCCTTTTCCCCATGAAAGCTATTCTTCCCCAGCCTTTCCTATACTAGAAAATGATACTACCACTAACCTAACTGCTAAGTCAAACATCCAAGTGTAAAGTTTTATTCTTTTCTCCCCCACATCCAGCCCATCGAGTACTGTTTGTGCCAGCCTTCCACATTTAAACTATACCTTAAATACGTCCATTTTCATTATCTCCATCCTATGGTCTCTCACATTAGGCTTCCACAATAGGCTCCTAACTGGTCCCTGCATTCACACTCTGACCCTTGCATTCTCCAAGAGAAATAAGGGAGTCTTGAAGAAATGTCATTACTGTGTTTAAAATAGTCTCCTGGCTCCTCATTTCTCTTGGTATAATGGAGAATGTTCTTGCCATGGCCCTGGGGCCACATTTGCCACAGCCCCTCCTCATCCCCTCACCTCAGCCTGTGCCACCTCTTGCCTGCTCACCATGCCTGACTCATGCTGGCTTTTGCTCCTCAGTGGAGCTTGCTGCTCTTGAAAAACTTTCCCTGAGATTGTCACATGTCCATCTCGATCACACTATTCATATCCCATTGCAATGTCACTTCCTAAGAGCATCTCTGACTTTTACCTAAAGTACTGCACTCCAGCCACCCCCATCCTAAGTAATGCTTTATTCCATTATTCTGTTTTATTATCTTCTTGATACTTTCATTATCTACTTGATACTTCTCTTTCAGTTGTGTCTGTGATATGAGGACACATAAGTTGGGTTTAACTGTCCCAATGAAAGGAAGTGGTAATTCCTCATGTACAACACGGGATGTACTTTTCTACCAGGAGAAATGAAAGTCTGAAAGTCAACTTGGCGCTTATAGCTCAGAGGCTAGGGTTCTGGCCACCTATGCCAGAGCTGGCAGGTTCCAAACCCAGCCTGGGTCTGCCAAACAACAATGACAACTACCACAAAAAATAAAAAAAGAAAAGAAAGAGCCAGGCATTGTGGTGGGTGCTTGTAGTCCCAGCTACTTGGGAGACTGAGGCAAGAAAATCACTTATGCCCAAGAGTTTGAGGTTGCTGTGAGTTGTGAGGCCACTGCATTCTGTTGAGGGCAACATAATGAGACTCTGTCTCAAAAAAAGAAGAAATTCTGAAAGTCTGGCAGGATCAAGGTAGCCCACTTTTCTCTTTTGTTTGCTTGATCATTGAGAAATGGTGGGCAAATCTTGTCATTGTTGATGAATACTGCCCAAGAGACAGTTAAGTCCCACAGCAAGGTGAATTTTTAATGGAAAGGTTTTTATGCAAGGTGGAATGTGTGTCTTTGATGCGTAATAGTACCCATCTTACTAATGCAGGCTCTGAGACCAAGCGTCCAGGAGTAATTTGTTCAAATGAAATAAAGCCTGTTAGTTTTGCCAGTATTCACCTGCTTTGTTTAACACCAACCAGATGATATAATCTGTCCCTTTCTTGCTTACAGGGATATTTCTAAAGAGACCATCAAACACAGTACAAAGGGCTCAGTGTGGTTAGGAATAATGAGGCCACTGCCAGGAGTTTAGTACTAGAGGAGAGTTAAGATAAAGAAGGAAGCTATCCCCTTTTTAAAGATGTACCAAAGAACCTTTTCAAATACCATCGCCCTAAAATCGAGTACATTAAAATAACAAAACTGCGGTAGACTGAATAATGGCCCCAAAGGTATTCATGTCCTAGTACCCAGAACTTGTGAATGTTACCTTATACTGATGATCTCTGGTTTACAATGATTCAACTTATAAATTTTCTACTTTATGATGCTGTGGAAGTGATGTACATTCGGTAGAAGTGATGTACATTGAATAGCCACATTCTATGGTTTGAATGTTTGTCTGTTTGGAAACTCATATTGAAACTTATTCCTCAACGTGGCAGTATTGGGAGGTGAAGCCTTTAAGAGGTGACTGGGTCATGAAAGGATGTGTCTCGTGAAAGAGTTCTTTGTGGATTAAAGGATTAATAGATTAATAGGTTAATGGACTAGTGGGTTATTGTGGGAGTGAGACTAACAGCTTTCTAAGAAGATGAAGAGAGACCTGAGCTAGCCCTCTCAGCATGCAAGCAACTGTGCAGCTTTGGGACTCTTCAGACAGTCCCTACCAGCAAGAAGGCCATCTTGAACTTGAACTTCTCAGCCTCCATAACTATAAGAAATAAATCTCTTTTTTTGTGAAATTACCCAGTTGCAGGTAATTTGTTATGAGCTAGAGAATATGAACTAAGACACTATGAAACCATTCTGTTTGTCACTTTCAGTACAGTATTCAATAAATTACATAAAATATTCAACACTTTATTATAAATGAATAAAGTGGCTTTATTTATTTTTTCTTTTTTTTTTTCTGAGTCAGAGTTTCACTTAGTCACCCTCAGTAGAGTGTTGTCATAGCTCATAGCAAACTCTCTTGCCTCAGCCTTCTGGATAGCTGGGGCTACAGGTGCCTGCCGCAACACCCAGCTATTTTTAGAGACGGGATCTCACTCTCCATCAGACTCTTGAGCTCAAGCCAGTCCACCCACCCCAGCTTCCCAGAGTGTTAGGATTACAGGTATGAGCCAGCATGCCTGGGCCCTAAAATAGGCTTTGGGTTATATGATTTTGCCTCACTGTGAGCTAATACTTTTAAGCTAGGCTAGATGACTAAGCTATGTATTGGATACATTTTTGGCTTACTTTATTTTCAATTTAGGGTGGGTTTAGGGTGGGTTAGGCATCTATATAACAAAAGGGACTTTGAAGATGTGACTATATTAAGGATCTTGAAATTGGGGGGGGTCCCTAAACAAAATCACAAAGGTCCTTGCAAGAAGGACACAGAGGGAGATTTGACGGCAGAAGGAGAATAGGATCTATGACAACGGAAGGAAGAGGAGTGATGTGAGAAAGAGATGAGGAGCCAAGGAATGTCGCTGGTCTCTGGAAGCCAAAAAAGGTAAGGAAATGGATTCTGTCTACAGCCACTAGAAGGTACCAGCCTTGCTGGTGCTTTGATTTTAACCTAGTGAAAGTGATTTTGGGCATCTGGCCTTCATAACTGTAAGGAAATAAAACAATAAATCTAATTAATCTGTGTTGCTTTAAGCGGCCAAGTTTGTGTTCATTTGTTATAGGAGTCATAGGAAACTAATGCACAAACAAAAGCAAATGGGAAGGACTGTCTCTCTCTCTCTCTCTCCTATGTCAGGAGTCATAGGAAACTAATGCACGAACAAAAGCAAATGGGAAGGACTCTGTTGCTGTATATAGTTTTTTGTTTGTTTGTTGTTTCATGTATCTCCTGACTCATTTGTATAAATTAGGTTTTCATCAGCTATAGTAAGGCATAATTCAACTGGGGGTGGTGGCTCACACCTGTAATCCTAGTACTCTGGGAGGCCAGGGTGGATGGATTGCCTGAGCCCAGGTGTTTAAGACTAACCTGAGCAAGAGGGAGACCCCATCTCTACTGAAAATAGAAAACCTAGACAGGCACCTTGGTGGGCACCTGTAGTCCCAGATACTTGGGAGGCTGAGGCAAGAGGATTACTTGAGCCCAGGAGATTGAGGTTGCTGCGAGCTATGAAGGCATAGCACTCTATCCTGGGTGACATAAATTTGATAAGTTTTGTTATATATATGTACTGTGAAACCACTGTCACAATGTAGATAATAAACATTCATCACGGGGTAGCACCTGTGGCTCAGTCAGTAAGGCACCGGCCCCATATAAGGAGGGTGGTGGGTTCAAACCCAGCCCCGGCCAAACTGCAACATAAAAATAGCCAGGCGTTGTGGCAGGTGCTTTGTAGTTCCAGCTACTCAGGAGGCTGAGGCAGGAGAATTGCCTAAACCCAAGAGCTGGAGGTTGCTGTGAGCTGTGTGATGCCACGGCACTCTGCCGATGGTGATAAAGTGAGACTCTGTCTCTACAAAAAAAAAAAAAAATTAACATTCATCACTCCAAAAAGCTTCCTTGTGCCTCTTGATAACACTACCCCTTTGTGCCTTTCTAAGCCCTCATCTCTATAGTACCCTTATTTCTGTCTGATCTTATTCCTGTCACTATAGAACAATTTACATTTCTAAGACTTTACTATAAACAGAATCATACTATTCTGTTTATAGTATTCACTCTTTGTGTCTAACATAATTATTTTCAGATTCACTCATATTATTTTATTGATCAAGGTTGCATCTTTGCAATGATCAGTTTTTAAAATGTTTGTGTCTATTTCTTGACTCCTCTGTTCAATTGCTCTGTCAACCTTAACTTAAGACTACACTTCTTTGATTACTGGATTTCAAGGCTTACAGGAAGTCCTGAAGTCAGATAGTGTCAGTCCTTCAACTTTTCTTTTTCAAACTTATTTTTTCTTCCTTCACTGCTGAAGGTTTAGTTAGTGGTTTAGTTGGATAGGTGTTTGCATTACTTATAGAGAGATCTTTCTTTTTACATTCATGGCAATGTACACTATTGATACATATAGTACACAAAGTAAGATGTTAGGACTGCTATGCACAGGACATGCAATGTTGGATTTGCTGGACTAGGCATGTTAGGTGAAGGAACCGGAAGTCATATAACACCAGTAAACACATGTCTGGTTTGAAGGCAACTGTAACAGGTACAGAATTGGCAGTGAAATGGTGCCTTAACAGTGGTAGAACTATTTTATACTAACTAGTTTAGAACTACACAGTGTGCGGGCCACCCAGTACAGGATACAGCTGTGGGGTTTTATAAATTCTTCCCACTGCCACCACAAACTCCTCAGCTCAGTATCTTCCTGCTTCAGCCTCCTGAGTAGCTGAGACTATAGGCACAATCCACCATGTCTGGCTTATTTTTCATTTTTGTAGAGATGGAGTCTTGGCCTCATTGTGTTGCTCAGGCTGTTCTTGAACTGCTGGGCTCAAGCAATTCTCCTGCCTCAATCTTCCAAATTGCAAGGATTACAGGCATGAGCCACTATGCCTGCTCTCACCTAAATTTGTTTGTTTTTTTTTTTAATTTCAGATTAGTATGAGAGTACAAATGATTAGGTTACAATGTTTGCACTTGTTAGGTAAAGTCCCTGTTGTAATTGTGTCCTGCACCCAGGAGATGTACCATATACCCTTACATTGTGCCCATAAAGTGGGAGCATACCAAACCCCCTCCCTCCTCACCTCTCCTCCCCACTCCCAACTTAAATTGATTTGAGTTTTTCTCTTGTGTGGGAGTATATAATAGTTCATCTTCATATTAGTATGGAGTATAATGGATACTTGCTTTTCCATTCTTGTAATACTTTACTAAGAAGAATATGCTTCAACTCCATCCAAGTTAATACAAAAGATGTAAAGTCTCCATCATTTTTTTACTTTTTTATTTTTTACAAGTCTCCATCTTTTTTATGGCTGAATAGTACTCCACGGAATAGATATACCACAATTTATTAATCCATTCATGGGTTGATGGGCACTTGAGTTGTTTCCATAGCTTGGTGATTGTGAATTGAGTTGCTATAAATATTCTAGTGCAAATGTCCTTGTGGTAAAATGATTTTTTTTTCTTCTGGTAGCTATCTAGTAATGGTATTGCAAGATCAAATGGAAGGTCTATTTTGAGTTTTTTGAGGGTTCTCCATACTTCTTTCCAAAGAGGCTATGTTAGATTGCAATCCCACTAAGAGTGTAAGAGTGTTCTCTTCTCTTCACATCCATACAAGCATCTGTGGCTTTGAGACTAAATTAGTTCTCTTTTATTTCCTTTCATTATTCTCACCTAAATTCTTGCAGGAGCCTCTTAACAGATCTTCAAGTTCTCTCTCTTTCCTCTTAGTACTCTGCCCTACCAACTCTAGTTACTTTGGTTTCTCCTGAAAGTCTTCCAGGCTCAGCTTAGGCAGTCAATCACTGTTCCATTGTCTGAAAATTCTCCTAAGGCAGCATTCTGGTGTAATTTGGGGGCTTATCTGGTTTCCTTCCCATTTCTCAGTAATTATTACTTTTCATTATCTAATGTCTGATACCTTGAAAACTGTTGCTGTATATATTTTGTTTATAGTTTGGTTGTTTCAGGTGGTTATATATATATTCACTCTCTTTTATACAGTCTTGACCAGATGTGGCAGTCCCATGAATTCTTTATGTAGTTATTTTAAGCTCAATTTTCTATCTAATATTCACTTACATTCATTTTGGTTTTTATGTAATTAGAGCTATTGACCATTAAAGAAATTATTACCACTTATTTTACTTTATTTTACTTTTGTAGAGACAGTATCTTGCTATATTGCCCAAGCTGGTCTCACATGCCTGGCCTCTAATGATCCTCCAATCTTAGTCTTCTAAACTGCTGGGATTATAGGTTTGATCCACTGTGCCCAGCTAAACATTGATTTTAAACTTGGAAAGTTGTTTCTGCAATTCAGATAAATCAAAGATTTACTTATTTTTCTGTTTTTTTTCTAATAGTTTTTTTCATATTTAATTCTGGAACTAATTTCAGGTTAAGATGTGAGGCCCTAAGTCCATTTTCTCCTCAAATCATCAATTTTACTAACACATTTTTTGCATAACATGTCCTCTTACTTACTGAAATTTCTTTTTTTTTTTGAGACAGAGTCTCACTTATGTTGCCCTTGGTAGAGTGCTGTGGCAACACAGCTCACAGCAACCTCAAAATCTTGGGCTTATGTGATTCTCTTGCCTTCCAAGTAGCTGGGACTGCAGGTGCCACAGTAATAAGGCCCGGTAATTTTTTTGTTGCATTGTGACTGTTGTTTAGCCATCCTGACTGGATTTGAACCTGCCAGCCTTGGTGTATGTGGCTGGTGCTGTAACCATTGTGCTACAGGCACCAAGCCATGCCTCAAGGTTCTTTGCTTAAAAAAATACTGTTCCTAAGGCCAGGTGTGGTGGCTCGTGCTGAGAGGATACCGGAGAAGGGTGAGGTCTAGGAGAACAGGTCTCAAGGAGACCACAAAGATATACTTGCAGGGTCCTCTCCAAGGTGACTCAGCTCTTAGGAATTTATAAACTTAACTTCCTGGAACTTGGAAATTTCCAAGTTCTGTGAAATCCTGTAGTTCTGTAGGGACTGGAAGAGCATCTCCCACTTGATTCAAACTGGCCAATGAGAAGGGTACCTATGGGTTGGAACTTTTTGACTGTCGATAAAAAGGGAAAGACCAAGTCAGTCATGGAGCACGGCCATTTGGAATTCTATGGCCTAAGCTTCTGGTTGGTAAATAAAACCCTTCTTCTTATAAACATGGTGTTTAGGTGCTCTTTCTCTCTGTTGGGCCTCATCTTCCTGCGACAATGCCTGTAATCCTAGTACTCTGGGAAGCCAAGGATGGGTGAACCACCTGAACTCTGGAGTCTGAGACCAGGCTGAGCAAGAGTGAGACCCCATTTCTACTAAAAATAGAAAAAAACAGCTGAGCCTTGTGGTGGGTGCCTATAGTCCCAGCTACTCAGAATGCTAAGACAAGAGGATTGTTTTTGAGATTGCTGTGAGCTGTGATGCTGACACAGGAGTCCACCACTCAGGGCTGTACAAGAAGCCCAGGTGAGCTCACAAATCAGGCCCCCATTTCAGGCATAAACAGGCTGCCTTTTTCTGGACACACCCTTTGGGCTCTAACAAGATCATGAACAAAGCAGCCTGAGATGGTTTTTTGGGTTGCTCCACCTTGAGTAGGGAGCACACAATCTAATCCCTTCTCAGAGACATAAACTGTAAAGGACCTGATAACCTTGCCCTAGTGGAGGAAGAACTACATTCATTCATTTGTTAATGTACTCATTAACTTTGAAAAGATGTTTTCCACCTGCCAAGTCCTGGCCAAATGTAATTCTCAAGACCTATTACCCCTAGATAAAGAGCCCATGTAGAGACTCCAAAGTCAGTTCTTTCTCCCTTTCCGAAGCTCTGGTGCTTTTTACTTCTCCTGTATTCCTTTCTGTCTAATAAAAATCCTACCTTACCACTGATCTGTTGTCTGTGGGTTCATTCTTCGAATCCCTCAAACCAAGGACCTGCTGAGGAAGAAATTCCGGTATCAACGCCAGGACAGTTTACCTAAGGTGATGCCTGAGTATCAAACAAACCAAAAACTTTCTTACTTATTTTGAATCTTAGAATTATTCTTTCGAGACCTCTTTTTATGTTCCTCCTCTCCTCAAAATTTTGTGGAATAAATAAACATCTTTAGAATATCTGGTCTGTCCTTCAGTAGTGATATGATACATCATTTAAAGTTTTCCTTTATTTCTCTCATCATATTGCCAAATCACTGAGATGTTTGATTCCTTTTCCTCTGAGACCATAGTAGAGTTTAACATCAGTGACAATCTTTTCTTTTGTGGAATTTATTTTGCTAATGTACAGGGACTTCTCACTGCTCTCCATTCCAATTCCACATTCCTGTTTCTTCTTGTTCTCTCTGATCCTGAGATTTCTTATTTCTCTTTACTTTCCCTTTTCACAGATTCCTCTCTATCTAGAGAAACCCAAGAACTATCATGTAACCAGAAACTGTCTCAACAGCCCCTTTCAATTTAGCCTTGTATTCAGACCTTCCCAGAGTAGCACTCCCTGGGCAATTATTCCTCCATCTTACATGTTTCATGTTCCTTAACTTAGACCTGTTCAAGGCACTTACGTCAGCCAAGCTGCAGTAAGTCATCCAGAAGAAAAACATTTTGTATTATTATTTTATAAATATTAGCACATTTTTAGCCACTCTCATTTTGTTCCCCCCTTTTCCAAAAATGAGCCACTCCCTGTGGAACTTTCCAACAGTGGTAAAGGCAGGCTAAGTACGTGGGTGCTGATAATATTTTCATTAGATTTGTATTAGGGCCCCTTTCTGAGATTTGTATTAGGGCCAATCAGGGGACAGAAACTTCTTAGGAATAAGAAACTCTCTTATAGATTGGCTACTAAGAGGTAAAGCAAATTCTATATAGTAGCAGATATAAGAAGCTGTGACTCCTTCTATAACTAAAACGTAGCACCCGAGGAAGAGGTCCATCCCTGCCTCTGTCCTCCTCTCCTCCCAAACTCATGACAGAGATGCAGATCTTGTTAAGGACATAGTTTTGGTTCACTGGATGGAAGAAGTTGCTGTGATGCTGCCCTGTCAGAATGCATTGAAGATCCTCCCTCCAGAACTTTCTGGAAACCAGTGTTCTTTAAGATGTTAGGTAAGCTGCAGATAGACAAATGTCCTGCTATAGATTCTAGCGAAGTCCCCCGTGCTTAGGAGTCCAGTGCTGAAGAACCTATGCTCACTTCAATAGTCTGATGCTGAAGTTTCCACTGGAGCCTATAGACTGAAACACCCTGGAATCACCAAGACTCCTTGGTCTTACTACGTCACTCTAGTGCCCTCTACTGCCAAAGCTTAACATTGGGCCAGTAGTCAAAGAAAAATATTTTCAGAACTCAGCTCCATTTTCACAGAACAGCCAAACAGGGTGAATTTAGAGCTGAGAGGCATTAAGCTGATAATTAGCATAAATTTGTTTATACAATTCTCATACAAGCATATAGAAACTTTAGTTATTTTCATTAAACAGTGGACATTCTATTTGAATTCTGTTAGTTATTTTGCTTTACTGTAAGGGAAATAATCTATGGATTCCAGACCTTAATAGAAATTTCCAGGCCCTATTTTTAAGACACACTTTCTACATACAACATTCTATATTAGGTAGTGTGGCTTGGTGATTGAGCAAACTCTGGAATAGAGTGCTTAGATTTGAATGGGATTCTGCCACACATTGGCTGTGTGAGCTTGAGCAGTTATTTATTCTGTCAGTGCTTCAGTTTCCTCATCTATGAAATGGGAATAATAGCAGTACCTAACTCATTTAGCTTATTATGAAGATTAAGTAAGTTAATACAAGTATCTTACACTTAACAGTAGTAAGCCATTTCTGAAAATCATACTTATGGACAAAAACCTAGAGTCTAATTTATATGTATTATTTTAAAGAAGTTTCTTAAACTGCAACTAAGAACACTAGAAAAAAAACCTATATATATATATATATATATATACAAACATATACACTCACATTACCATGTAAAATGCTCAAAACATCCCTTCCTCGTCACCAAATAAGATTAACATATAAATGCAGGAACTTTCAGTGTTTCATATGTAGAAATATCTTTACCATTGCATCATTGCAATCATTTTTCTTTCTCATTTACTTCTCTACAGTTTTCTTCAATTTTCTTTCCCAACTCTGTTTGAACTCATTTTATAGCACTAGGCAAAAAACAAAGGTTAAATATGAAGACAGCAGAAAATAGATTCAGGACGATGACCCAGTGGTAATGAAAGCAACATAGTGAACAGGATGGTGAGAGCTTCCGGATAGCAGTAATAAAAGGTGCACCTCTATGGGGCACCCCTTTTGTTGACAATAATTGCACTTAACAAAGATTTGTGCTAGAATCTGATCTTTTACCAATTGTATTCATAATTTTATTTTTTCTTGTACACTGTTTTGTTCTAAAAGCATTGAATTGAGTTTGAGTTTTTAAGATGTAAAAATATATTTTTATTTCCTATATAAACATCAACTGGAGATGTCAAAATGGGGATTTTTTTTTAATTTTGGGTATTAAAAACTAAGAATCTCAGGGGAAAACGCTAAGTTTAGAGAAATCCTTTAGACATGTCTGGTCCATTACAGGTTTGTTATATTATGTGTCTGAGGCTATAACCTTGTCAATAGTTTTATTCTGTCACCCATTCATTCCTCCCTTCCAAAAATATTTTTGAGGCCAGGGGCTCAAGCCTGTAATCCTAGCATGCTGGGAGACAGAGGGGTGAGGATAGCTTGAGCCCAGGAGTTTGAGGTTTCTGTGACATAGGCTGATGCCACCATACTCTAACCTGTCTCAAAGAAAACAAAAAAAGGCCAGGTGGTGGCGGGGTGGCTCAACGTGGAGGCGGTGCAGAGTGGAATACTTGCGCTCACGACCAACCTGAGCAAGGGCAAGATCTCGTCTCTACTAAAAATAGACAAGTAAGACAAATAGGGCTCCTGCAGTCCCAGCTACTTGGGAGGCAGAGGCAAGAGGATCACTTGAGCCCGAGAGTTTGAAGTTGCTGTGAGCTGTGATGCCGCAGCACTCTACCCAGGGCGACAAAGTGAGACTCCGTCTCACAATAAACAAACAAACAAACAACAAACTGAGATTCTGTCTCTAAATAAATAAATTAAATTAAAAAAAATCTTTGATCTCCTACTACAAGCTAAAGCTCGCTGCTCGCCTTGAGGAAACTATTAATAGAGAATGAGATGTGGTCCCCCCTTTCATGGAAGCCACTGAAAGGATTAACCAGAAGATCGTCTGCTAAAATTTCAAAGGTTTCCAGTGTTGTGTTATCTCTGGTGGGGGAGGAGGAGAAAAGGGATGGTATCATCATATTCCAATTACCGACCCTGAACCGCATTTGCTGCAGGACTCAGTTGGCACTAAGGGACACTTGCGGAGCACCCCGAGCCACAGGGCAGCAGAAAAGGGAAGGAATGAAAATGGGCTGAGCCTGCTTGGGGCCGGACTGGGGCAGCGAACCGAGGCAAAAGCAAGCTGGCAGAGGAGTCGGCTGAGACCGTTCAGTCCCTGATTTTTGTCCTGGGGCCGACTTCGTGTAAAGATAGCGAGAGGGCCAGCTCTCTCTCCAACCCACATTCTCAGGCTCCGCCCCCGGAACTCCCGCCTCGCTGATCCCGCCCCGGAACCTTGTGCTCCGGAACTAGATACGGGAGTGCCTCTGGTTGCCGCCCGGCACAACTCTCAGGTAACACTTCCGTCGTCGAAAGATGTCTGCGGCTGTTCAGAGCTCACGTGTGAGTGCGGGCAAAAAACTGAAGAAGAATCCGAAGAAGAGGAAATTGGAAGCCAGAGCCGGAGCATCGGAGCTGGAAGACAAGGTCAAAGGCGCTTCCGACAGCGAAGGTTAGGTGCTCTGCCGCGCTTTGGCGTCCAGGAGGAAAGGCCGGCGGAGTTGGCGGGAAGCAGGGGTTGCGACTGCGTTTGCTGTTAGCTCCCTGGGTTTTATTTTGGCAAGATGCGTTTTTCAGCGTTGATGTTAATAGTGGAACAGCTGTTTCAGGGGAAAACAGCTGTTGCTACCGAGAAAGTTATCATAGCAAAGGATAAAAGGAAAGAGGTGTTTGAAATTGCAGAAGTGGGTTAGTCTTACAGGGAGCGAGAAGCAAAAGATTAAAAGATAAGCAGCAGGATGGTGTACGTAACTATTTTTTGTGTGTGCGTGCGTGTATTTTAGAGGCTAAATAGTGAATGGAAGAAGCGTTAGGAGGTTAAGGTGGAATAAAAAGTTGCGTTTGGTAACTGTCTCAGAGACGCTTGATGTGAAAGGAATGAAGGACACGTTTGGAAGTCTTCAACCATTATGTGTCCTTCTGCTTCTCTTTACCATCCTGGGCACCAAATTCTTAGGCTGCAAGGAATTGCAGACAATCCCTGTTTTCCTGCTACCCAGTTTTTGTTCCTTTGCATTAGCTGATACTAACAAAACAGCTATTCTTTTATAATGTGTGTCTCTTTATGTCAGTTATCTGCTTGAGATGAGATGATCCAGTAGCTTCTCATTTTGGTATAATATCCATAATCTCTATGATCTGGCTTAAGTGACTACTAACTGTAATACAGCTATATTGATACCCTTGAGGTTTGTTTAACACGTCGAACATACTCTGACACCAGGATTTCTGCACTTGCTGGCTTCACAACTTAGAATGCTCTTTAGATTCTTGGATGTCTCTATCTTCCTCACTTCCCTCAGCTTGTGATCCAGGCCCTGACCACCCTATCTAATCTACTACCACTACCCTTTTTGTTTTCCTGTCTTTGATTTTTTACTTACTACCCCACTTTATTTTTTTTCTTAGCACTTCTCAACCTATCTGATATATATTTGCTGTCATTCTCCCAACTGGAATATAAATTCCATAAAAGTAAAGGTTCTATCCCCAGTGTCTGTTGCGTAGTGGGTCCTTCACAGTAAATGAATGAATGAATCTAGACTTCAGGACCAAAAAGAAACTGTCTTTTGTCATGGCTGTCCCTAGGCTATTGGAGTCCTCATCCCCTGACAAGGGAATTAAGGAAAACAAACTATATATTTGTGGATTAGGAATTAGAATTTTTGGTTCTGATAATTTTTGAAAAACCGTAGACTAGTTCAAAGAAGTGTTGTTGGCGGGGTGTGGTGGTTCATGCCTGTAATCCTAGCACTCTGGGAGATCAAGGACAGGTGGATCACTTGAGTTTAGGCGTTCAAGACCAGCCTGAGCAAGAGCGAGACCCCATGTCTACTAAAAATAGAAAAACTGGTCAGGAATTGTGATGGCACCTGTAATTCCAACTACTCAGAAGGCTGAGGCAGGAGAATCACTTGAGCCCAAGAGGATGAGGTTGCTGTGAGCTCTGATGCCACTACACTCTACCCAGATTG
This sequence comes from Arctocebus calabarensis, assembly GCA_963573935.1. Classification (NCBI taxonomy): domain Eukaryota; kingdom Metazoa; phylum Chordata; class Mammalia; order Primates; family Lorisidae; genus Arctocebus; species Arctocebus calabarensis. The sequence goes on from CAUYON010136296.1 coordinate 15,709, forward strand.
ACAGAGTGAGACTTTGTCTCAAAAAACAAACAAACCAACAAAAACCCAAAAGGGCAGTGTTGTCCAAGAAAGAGAAATTGTTACATTTGGTGCAAAATGGCAGCATTGCTTACCAGTTTGGGTACAAATAGGATTTCTTCATTCAAGTTCCAGATAGTACCAAATTGGAAATGTTCTCATTTCTCAATGCATTATTATAAAATACTGATTAGGTTTAAGTTCTCTTGCTATTGTAGGTCAGTTACATTATCAATTGAGAAGGCTTTGGCTGTTATGGAAACTTAATTATCCAGTTCAGTTCAGTGAACAATGTTGTGTTCCCTAGTCACCCCTAGGTGTTGAGGATCCAAACGATGAGTAAATTCCTGCCTTATGATTTCAGATTTAGGGGAGACTTATATTAAACATGGGAGTATAATACAGTGTATTGAGTATTATTAAAAGGTAGTTACCCAGACCATGGGCTAATTTAGGAACGGTGAGGATGGAAGCTGAGAAAGCCATATCCTGTGGAACCTGGCCTAGGTGTTGCTTTCTTCTATGTTATACATTCTACTGGTAGTATACTGTATTGTATTTTAGCATATCTCTCTCCTTATAACTGTAAGTTCTGAAAATGCTGGAACTATGTCTTATATTTTTTAATGTCTTTGTACATTTTGGTATTTAGTAAAATTTTTTGTTGGATAAATAAATAAAGTAGCGTGTTATTTAGGTCTTAGGTAGATGAATAGTTTTGTAGGCCTGGAGGTGGAGAGGACAATTTTCTGAGACTTAGAGAAAAGCATACACAATGGTATGCAGTCTCTTAAAATTCACTGCCTATTTCAGATAAAATGAATCATCTGCTGTAGCTGTTCAGAGAAGTGACTAGAAGTGAAACTAGGAACAGAGGTTAAAGGCAAGTGGTAAAGGCCTTATGTATTTGTAGGCAGCAGGGAGCTATTGAGAACTTGTAAGCAAGAGAGTGATAGACTTTTGTAAATGTTATTGCTGGAGGTATAATGACTGCCCTGGAGTGCCAGAACAGTTAGTAAACAATTGCTGTGTTAGGGCCTGCTCTAGGACAGGATTGGAGACAGAGAGGACTTCACTGAAATGATTTGCAGAAAGAAAGTATTAAAATTTCCAAACAATCACCTTTCAAGTAGATTTGTGGTATACTGTACTGTTGGAGGAACTGGACAGTAGTTATAATACCATAGAACCTCTGTAAGCTGACCACTGTTAACAAACTGGTTAACGTATGGAGGTGGTTAACATAAGGAACTAGGCCTGCTGTACTGATACGTACATGTGGTGCATGTCTGGTGTATAAAAATTAGGTGAACTTAAGAAGGTGGTCAGTGTAGGGAGGTGGTCAACTGTGGAGGTTCTATTGTAGTTATATTTTTTAAGTTTTTCTGTGTGTCAGGTACTGTTTTTAGTTTCTTATATGTATCACTTCAATTTTGACAACTGTATGAGAGATTCTACTGTTATCCTCATTTTACATTTAAGAAAACTGTGGCAAAGAAAGGTTTATAACTTATTCACTTGAGTGCATACACTGGGTCTGGCACAGTGACTCACCCCAGTACTCCTCACACTTTAGGAGGCTGAGGTGGGAGGATTGCTTGAGCCAAGACCAGCTTGAGCAACATTGTGAGATCCTGTCTTTGGGAAAAAAAAAAAATAATAATAACAAACCTAGATGGGTGTGATGGTGTCTCCTGTCCAGCTTCTTGGAAGGCTGAGGCAGGAGGATTTCTTAAGCCTAGGAGTTTGAGATTGTAGTGAGCTATGATGCCACTTTAGCCTGGGCAATAGAGTGAGACCCTGTTTCAAGAAAAGTATGTAACTTGATATATAACACAACTGTTATTGAAGTTTGGTGGTAGAGTCTACACTGCTGACCACCTCTGTATGTTGATCAGACAGAGGTTCTGCTGTATTAGTATTATATGATGATGTCTCTTCCGATGTAAGAAAACTGCTAGTTTCATTTTTTTTGTTGCGAAATAAGCTTTCTAACCTTTGGTAACAGTGGTATTGGTCTAATATAACTTTGGTAACATTGCAAGGTAACTGATGGGATTTCTGTTTTACAGATGAGAAAACAAGCTTGGAAATATTTCCATTATATCATAATGCTTCCTAAGATGTTTACTATTATTCCACTCTTCTTCCTTCATAATCTAATACATAATTTAATCATGTATTTGTGGTAAAATTCAAGATCAACAATAAGAATTTGTTTTTATTTTTCCACAATAAAGTGTTTGCAAGTAATAATGGCTTTGACAATTATTGATTCTCCACTTAGGTTTTTTTTTTTTTTTTTTTTGTAGAGACAGAGTTTCACTTTGTTGCCCTTGGTAGAGTGCTGTGGCATCATACAGCTCACAGCAACCTCCGACTCCTGGGCTTAGGCGATTCTCTTGCCTCGGTCTCCTAATGGCAGGGACTATAGGCGCCCGCCACAATGCCTGGCTATTTTTTGTTACAGTTTGGCTGGGGCCGGGATTGAACCCACCACCCTCAATATATGGGGTCTGTGTCCTACTCACTGAGCCACAGGCGCCGCCATAGTTTTTTTTTTTTTTTTAGAGACAGCATCTCACTGTCTCATCTTACTGTTTCATTTGTCACCCTTGGTAGAGTGCTGTGGTGTCACAGCTCACAGCAACCTCCAGCTCTTGGGCTTAGGTGAATCTTTTGCCTCAGCCTCCCAAGTAACTGGGACTACAGGTGCCCGCCCCGACGCCTGGCTATTTTTTTGTTGCTGTTTGCCTGGGGCCCAGTTCAAACTTGCCACCCTTGGTATATCGGGCCAGTGCCCTAATCACTGAGCCACAGGTGCCGCCCATCCACTTAGTTTTTCCATGGACACCTCAACTCAACATTTGCAAAACAATTTATAATTTCTTTTACCAGCACTGCTTCTATCTCTATGAATGTTACCACGTCTATGCTCTGCTCAAGCCAGAAATGGCAAGTGTAATCCTTCACTCTTCCTCTGCTTCTGTATCTATTTGGTTTAATTAATTCATGTCATTAATTCCTGACATCATTTTAGTTCTTGCCAGAATCTCTTGTGCTTATGTTAGTACATAGTATCTTATGTGTTTTTCCTGGTAGTACAGTCCTGTTCCTGGAAGTATGTCCTGTAAGTATTGCTTCTTAAACTACCAATATTCATGGACCACTTGGTTTTGCTTTTAATTTCTGGTTTGTCATGGACATTTTTAAGAATCAGTAAAAAAGTGGCCAGAAACACGATCATATGTGTGGACATCACAGTAACATAAAAGTGCTGTGCAAGTTTCTAAATGTTTACTCTCAATTTATGAATTTACAGTCGATTTTCACTGTTTATCCTAAAGTTCTATGAGGTTGCAGAAAATATGTAATTAGTGAATAGAGAATCATTGCTTTGGCAGAAATACAGGGTTAGGCTCCCATGAGCCTCTGGTTGGAACATTTTGTCTACTTACCAATGTATAATCTTGTTTTATGTGTGTTTCTGTTTAAAGGCACTTATTTACTATATATTGTTTACATTAACGTTGAACTCATGGCTCACAATTTAACTTGTGCTTGAACAAAGCTTATTTAACACACGTATTTTCTCTGTGAGGCTCATCACAGTCTTCTTCTTCTTCTTCTTTTTTTTTTTGAGACATAGCCTCAAGCTGTCACCCTGGATAGAGTGCTGTGGCATCACAGCTCATAGCAACCTCCAATTCCTGGGCTCAAGTGAGTCTCCTGCCTCTGCCTCCCAAGTAGCTGGGATTACAGGCACCTGCCACAAGACCCGTCCATTTTTTGGTTGCAGCCCTCATTGCAACCAAAATACCATTGTTTGGCGGGCCCAGGCTGGATTCGAACCTGCCAGCTCAGGCATATGTGGTTGTCGCCTTAGCCGCTTGAGCAACAGGCGCCAAGCCCATCACAGTCTTCTTATGCATAGGGACAGTAGACAGCACTTCAGCCTATGTTTGGGGGTTATTTTGAACAATGAAATCATCAAGAGAAAGCAGAGAAATGTGAAATGTGGTGCTGCTGTTGGAAAGACCTCTGTTTACAGTATGAGGGCTGAAACAAGAATGCAGAGTGATAGATTATTCATCCTCAGCAAATTTCATGGAAAACAAATAAGTATAACCCTTGTATTGTTTGAAGTTAATTTTTCATCTTTGGCTTTCATTTTTTGTTTTTTGACACAATGTATAATGTATAAAATTGTGCATGTATGAGTACAAACTGTATGTTACACTTTGCCCAACTTGCCTAAATTCTGTTGTGAGGTCAAAGACCTTGTTAGCTTTGGTTATACCTATATCTCAGAATTTGGCATAGAGCCTGATTCATTGTGTAGTATTCAGTATCCATTTATTTATAGAGCAAGTTGGGCGTTTCTCAATGTGATTTTTTTTTTTACACTCTTTTCATATATGAGATTGATGCTGAGATTGAAATTAAGAGTTGTATGTAATTTGAATTTGAATAATAGCAAAATGACTCATACTGAATATTTTTATAAATTGTATCATCTAGTAAGATTTGATCTTTATTTGTAGTTAGTAAAATCACGGGATCATCAATCCATAGATAGATATATAGATGGTAAAATGCTTCATTTTGTATTTTAAGTAACATATAAATGACAAGCATTACAGAGGGAGGATGATACCTCTACCAGAGTTATCCATGAAACTGCTCTGATTTATTGACTTCATACCTTGTTGGAGGTTTATATACATTGTGTACTTGGTTTGTAAGGTTGTAGTCTTAAAAAGAAAAAAGCAGCCTTCCTGGTCAGTAAATCACCACAGGTGAAAAAATTAAAACACTGGTTGACAAGCTATCCAGTATTATAAAGGAGAGAATGATGGCATCTATCTCTAAGTTATCCTTGAACTAGATTTATTGAATTGATACATTGTTGGAGGTTTACACGCAATGCTAACTAGATTATTAAGCTTGTATTCTTGGAGAAAAAAAATGTGTCTATAGTCAGTAAATCAACCCAGGGGAAAAAAACCTTGGTGGTTATCCAGTGCCATGGTCTGATTCACCTCCCCCCACATATAATGTGCCCATATGACTATAAAACAGTGTGGAGAGGATCATTTCAGGTTTCTGGACAGTTAAAAAGTCTGAATCATCCCGGTCACATAAATGAACAATCATCATCTACTTCTAGACATGATAACAATCCAATTTAGAAGGCTGCAGGAGATAGCCTTTCATTTTTGATAAACTACAAAGCTGTATTTAAGATACAATAACTTAGCAGATAAATGTGCTTTTTATCAAACGGTAGCTTCTAGCTTAAAATAGCAAAGGAACATGCCTAAGAAGTGAAGTATATCAGAGCCCTACTTGAGTGGTTTAGCTATTTATAGGACAGACTCAGGAAGCAGACGACTTCCAGGCTCTATCTGCTTTGGCTTGCCCTGATAGCACGTGCAATCATAGCTGACAAGCATTTTCCCATGGTAGCACTTTCATTTTATTTTTGGTTATTTTTATGGAAGGCTAGGATGACTTCATTTTTTTTCAAAGGTAAGTGCTTTTTAAAAAAGTTTTAAAGCATAAAAAAAAAGTTTTAAAGCATATATTTTAGATATTCTAGATTTAGTAATAATTTACAGGAAAGATCATGTGACAGGAGCAGGATCGTTAACTTAGAACTGAATGGGGAGCAGTGGTTTTACAGAGCCCTGAATGATGGAGGATATATATATAATATATATATACACACTTAGGTAAAATCAGAATGGAGGATGGGGTGGATGATTCTGGCTAACTGAGGCTTAGATAGAATTCCTTTCTAATGGAGGCGGTATTAAACTATGTTTTAAAATATTTTATGAATAGCTGTCGCGTTAGTTCAATACGTGTTAGTTTGACTTGAACCTTTGCTTCAAAGGTTCAGAATCATTACCTGTGTAAATAAAATTTAATAGAAGTTACTCTTAGAAGTGGTTGTGAAATGGGCTCGGCGCCTGTGGCTCAGCGGGCTAAGACGCCAGCCACGTACACCTGAGCTGGCGGGTTCGAGTCCAGCCCGGGCCCGCCAAACAACAATGACGGCTGCAACCAAAAAATGGC
>CAUYON010136297.1:0-12479 GCA_963573935.1 Arctocebus calabarensis
CCTGTAGTCCCAGCTACTCAGGAGGCTGAGGCAAGAGAATCGCCTAAGCCCAGGAGTTGGAGGTTGCTGTGAGCTGTGTGATGCCACGGCACTCTACTGAAGGTGATAAAGTGAGACTCTGTCTCTACAAAAAAAAAAAAAAAGAATAGAAAAGTTATTTTAATCCACAGCTTTTTTTTACTTAGCCAGTAACACCAAAAATAAGATTGCTTTGAGGTTTTACACCAGTGGATAGAAGCTCCTGAGAGATGTGAAGGCCTGCTGGGAAGTCAGCATGGCTGGGGCTGCTTCTCAGTGTTACCTGGTGCCTGGCCCAGCAGCCCTCACCAGGACATTGCTGAAACAGAAAAGCTGCTGAGATGGGTTAGAGTCGCAACACCCTGCACAGGTCTAGAAGAAGTTGAGGCTTGAAAATGGGTCAAGACCCTCTTTACGCTTGTCCCTCGTGTTCACGCAGTTCTGTCTGGGCCCCTCCTGGTATGTTTCTGGCATTGCACACGGTGGGGATGGAGCCAGGGCTCTGCATTTGTCTCCTGGAAAAGGCATGTTTTTAAAGGCTTTGTTTTGAGGGGATAAACTGTCAAGTATTAGTTATTTTTTTGTCTTGAAGATTTTTAGGACCATTTATCTTTTTTGAGTTGCTATTTAGGTTAGAATGTGATTATGCAGCCCCCTCATTTAAGTTTTTGAATGTTTACTTACATCAGAATCTTGGGTGCAAACTCAAGGGATTCATTTGTTTTCCTTTTTGTATAGATGGGGTCTTGCTGTGTTGCCCAACCTGGTCTGGAACTTCAGGCATCAAGTAGTCCTCCTGCCTCAGTCTCCCAAGGTCTGGGCCTGGCCCCAAGTCAGTGTAATGGAGACAGCCTTGAGGAACTGGATTAAAGCTGAGCTTGGTCTCTTAACTAGTTGGGTTGTCCTTGGACAACCACCTGACTTTTGTAAATCTTGATATTGTTGCTTGGCGATACTGACTAGCATTCCTTAGTTCCTGTTGGGACAATCAAGTGAGAGCTTGCTGAACGCTTGGAGGTGCCAGTGAACTCTGGTGAGGGAAGGTTGGCAGACTTCAGGAGTTCATTTGCTTCCATGGAACAGTTCTGGGTTTTTTTGGCAGATTAATTTAATTTAGTTCTTGGAACTTGATCTCACCTGGAGCCTGGAGTAATAATGCCTACTTGATTAAGTTGCTGGGAGGATGAAATGTTGTACAAGACAGGATGGCCAAGTGCTGTGGTCTGGCCATTTGTGATCATGTAGTAGCTGCTGCGTGATGACACGTGCTGGTCTAGCGTTTCAGACAGTATTGGAATCCTCCACAGCCGGCCACCCCTACACTGACCACCCCCTCCACAGCCGACCACCCCTCCACAGCTGACCATCCTTATACTGACCTCCCCTCCATAGCCGGCCACCCCTATACTGACCACCTCCTCCACAGCTGACACCCCTACACTGGCCACCTCCATACACTGACCATCACCTACCCTGACCACCCCTACCCTGACAGTCACCTACACTGACCACCTGCCTAAGCGGGCCTAACTTTCATAGACCAGACATGAGCCATGTGTGTGTATCAGGACAGCAGGCCCAGTTCCTTATGTGACCACCTCTGTGCTGACCAGTCTGTTACAGGCCCTTGGGTGGTCACCGTACACAGGTTTTCCCTATAAATTATTAGTGAGTTCTTCAGAGTGATAAGAGGATTTAACCAATATTTTCCCATCCAGGGTTTGGGGAGGCGGTGAGGTGAGGTGAGCCTGGAGGGGGTGGACAGGGAAGTCTGGCCTGGAGATTAGTTGGAAGACAGCTGCCCTCTGGAAGTTGTGTACGTGATTTGATGGGTCTGCAATCAGTGCCAGTCAGTGTTCATTAACTATTGTACTTTTTGCTGATAAATATTATAAAGCTATAAAAGCCATGCAGTTAATGGAATTTGCTAAGAGAGACTTTCGATGTGTTTTAAAATACTGTTTAAAATAGAAATGGCCAGTCTAGCAGGCACTCTGAGGTTTGGCAAAAGAGAAGTCTAGGAAAGAGACTTAATGAAGTGTTGCTCGTATGAGCTGACTAATTAGCTTTATTTGCTGTGTCGTCTGGGAAAACTGCAGTCTGAAAGGAAGAGACTCAATGGCTGGTGAGCCTGGAGAGTTTGGAAGTGGGAGAGGCAAGGAGGGGGGTCAAGGTGACGTGCGTCTGGTTGTTTTGTGTGGAATATAAAAGACGCCTGACTTATCTGCACCTTTTTCTGAGGTTGCTCATGTGTGACATGGCTTGTTTTTCTTCTAGGATGTGGAGAAAGAGAAGGAAACCCACAATTACCTCAGCAAAGAGGAAATCAAAGAGAAAGTTCATAAATACAATTTAGCAGTCACAGACAAACTGAAAATGACCTTGGTGAGTACCCATAATACTGTTGAGGTTGATGATACCCATCAGGAGACAAATATAAATTATTGCTGCTGCAATCTGTGTACTTTTAAATCTCTGCATAATACTTGCAGGAGTTTAGTGGTCAGGGTACACTGGAGAATAGAATATTTCTGTATGTTCTGTAGAATAAATTAAATCAGATTTTGTATTTTGAAGTATCTTTATCTCAAAAATCAGTTACTGGGTTAACTGTAAAAAAGTAAAACACTATCACAGCGCTTGGGAGGCTAAGGCCGGAGGATCGCTTCAGCCCAGGAGTTTGAAGTTCTGTGAGCTAGGCTGAGGCCACAGTACTCTCGCCAGGGTGACAGAGTGAGGCTGTGTCTCAGGAGAAAAAAAAGTGAAACACTTTAAAATTTTATTTTAAAAGACTTTTGGACACATTCCTCAAAGGATTTTTAGCATCATTGCCTAACATATAGGTAGCTGGGATTCTAACAAAACTTCAGACACGTTTATCTTGTATAAAGTAGACACGGTAGTTATCAGGAAGAGGACTTTGTGCCCTGGGTTGGAGTGTGGAGATTGTACGTCATGGAGTGTGTGTTCACATACGAACGTGGCCGAGACTTGACTTTGCTGGTCAGTGTGAGATGAGCGGTGGTTCGTGCCCAGCTCCATGAGTGCTGTCCAGGCACCCCACTGCCAGGAGGGCGGAGGGAGAGGGTATGGGGGAAACAGCCCCTGACAGAGACCCATGTCACGCTCCTGTCGCCCAAGCTGACATCCAGGTGGCCCTCCTTGTAGGGCATGTCATCCTGGGTGCTGGTTTCCAAGCCTGGACCCCTGCTTCTCAGTCTCTGGAGGGTACCCTGTTAGAAGCAGGCCCTGCTGAATTCTGTGACCTTGTAGGGAGGGACCTTTGTGATGAAGGATAACCTCCCCCGGCAGACTGTGCCCAGAAGGGGGCAGGGGGCACATGACCCACGATTGTTCTCTTTATTCACCAGTGATGTTTCAAACACAGTTTTCACCAAGGGAAAGAGATTCCAGTATTTTTTTTTTTCCCCTACAGAGATTAATAGAGATACAAGTCTTCCTGTCGTTTTAAAGATAGCAGTTTCAAGTCTTGTGCAGTACTTTTCTGTACACTACATTTTTCTAAGAGTGAACAAGTGAATTAGTACAGGCAGGGCCCGAATTACAAACATCCGTCCTATAAATGACTCACACTTAGAACAGAGGTCATTATAGTGATAGATAAATGTACTGGTAACAACTTACAGACCACCTCTACTTAGGAACAAACCCGTAGAACCTCTTTCCTAACGGAACTGCCTGTATTGTAAGTTGATCTTGAGGAAGGAAGAACAATGGGTCATAAAGGAGGTTTTTTTGTGTGTCCTACCTTAATTGTGGTATTTATATGTAACACTTGATTTGTTTTAATAAAATATTATATGAAATCTTTTTAAATATACTGAATGCAAAAAAAAAAAGGTGAAGGCAAGACCATTATTACTATTTTTGGCCACTAAGAAAGTAATTCTGTCACAAATTGTTGATAATATCTGTGTCTACATAGTGTCTTGAACTGGTTTTTATCCCACATCATGTGCTGCATGTGCTCCATAAGAAAGTCTGAGCAAAAATGGCCATCGGAACACACCCTGCTGGCCACGAGGCATGAAAATAGCCTGTTTTCTTCCTGTCGACTCACTGCTGACCATTGAGTCCACAGTCCTGTCTGTGTCCTTCCTCTGTGTGTTAGTCACCAGTGGCAGACGGCGTCCCTTTGAGGACTTAGTGTAGACGTGCCGCGAGCTGATGCGTCCTGTGGCCCTGCAGGTGCCTACCTCTGGACCAAGGCCGACATGGGCCCGGACCTTCCCTGGTAGCTTCAGAGGCGGCTCAGCTGCCACATGTGCCCACAGGCCCTGCCTCTGGGGGCACTTTGCAGGGGTGCGCTGACCTGCTCTGAGGTCATTCCCTGGGGGACTCCTTGGTGAAGGGACCCACCACAAAGCCGGGAGAGACGAGAGGACACAGCGTTTTAGCTCCTGTTGTTCTGAGATCCCCTTCCCTGAGGTGTCTCTCTTCTCTCTCTGCTCAGAATTCCAATGGGGTTTACACTGGCTTCATCAAAGTTCAGATGGAACTCTGCGCACACCCCCAGACTTCGCCCAAGCCTGGAAAACTCGCTCCTGGATGCAGTGACTGCATGAACACGCTTCACATCAGCAGCACAAACACTGTCGGCGAAGTGATCGAGGCCCTGCTCAAAAAGTTTCTCGTGACCGAGAGCCCCTCCAAGTTTGCACTTTATAAGCGCTGTCACAGGGAGGACCAAGGTATGCTGAGCCACGTCAAGTGGGGACGGCTCTGCTTCCGCTGGAGTCTGCTGGAGACGGGCAGGCCTGTCGGTGTCATCCTGTCAGAGCCTGGAGTCAGATTCTGGGAGGGGACGTGCACTTGGTATATCCTGGCCGTCCCACGGCTGTGGGTCTGCGCCTAGAGATGTCCATGTGTGATGGTCATCTGTGGCGCATTTACTGATGGAAGGGCTTTTGTTTTCTTAAGGGGAGTGGCTGAGCGTGATGCACTTCAGGGCACAGTAGAGGAGGCCTCTGTGCTTGAGTTTCAGTGGCACACTCCACGCTGGCTGTGCCTCTGCGGTGGGTGGTGTCACAGCACACCCCACTGACCGGTGGCAGTGGCCTGGCCCCGTGCTCTCCTGCTCACTTGGCCTCTCCCTCTGGGTATTACACTGGGCCCTCGGCACTGTTGTCCTCCGGAGGCACATGGAAAGGGTGAATAACACGGTGACCAGGGTCTGTCTGAACTTCTACCCACATTCAGGGGATAGAGACTGTAAATTACGGCACGAGACCAAACAAGGCTGTCCAGGCGGGCAGGAATCGGTACAAATGGTGGCGATTCAGCAATTCACCTGGTGCCACCTGAAAATGTCAGGTGTCTGAGAGCAATGAACTATTAAAGATTTCTCTAGTTTTTCTGGGTAAAGCCTAAAGCAGCCATAGATGAAGACATACTGATTTTGACATGGTAACATTTCCCTCAGTTGTGCAGAATGGAGCCCAGCACACAGTTTTTAAACACTACAGGGACACAGGCAGAGCACCGTCCTCAGCCCAGGTCTTGCTGCTGGGGACGCTGATGTCTCCAGGGAATTAGCAGCCACGGGGCAAGTGCGAACGGAAGGTCAGCGTAGTGGAGAAGCTTGGGTGGGACATTCATCTTGCCAGCTGCTCTGCCCCTCACCTGGACTGCAGCTGTGTGACCGGAAGTCCTGGCATTCTATCGAAATCAATACCAACCCATAGGAAGTGCCAGTGTGCGTGTGCATGTGTGTGGGTGTGTGTGCGCGCTTGAAGCCACCAGAGCTGTGTTCAGAGTGTCTGGTTTATTTGTGGCTGCTAATTCTAGATTAATCTGTGGAGAGATTTGCCCTTAAAGCTCTGATTTCCTGTCCTTTGGATGGTGTATTTTTATTGCTTTTAAAGGGGTTGTAGATCCTTTTTTGAGTTTCTTATCTGGCATTCTAAAAGGTATGGCAGGCCTAATTGTTAGTAAATTTGGGGACTGATAGCTTATTCTTGAGTGATTTCCTCCTTAACCAGGTACAGTTTGTATTGGGCAGATAGAACAGAAATGGAGCAGATAACCATCACGGGTGGGTGCTGGTGAGGCAGGAGGAGGCTGGTGTGTGCAGGTGGGACCAGTCCCCATCTGGAGGAAGGGACGGCTGGTCTCAGCAATGTGCTTCTTGTTTTCTCCCCAGTTTATGCCTGTAAGCTCTCAGAACGGGAACACCCACTCTACCTGCGTCTGGTGGCAGGACCTAGAACAGACTCGCTTAGTTTTGTTCTTCGTGAACATGAAATTGGAGAGGTAAGCGGTTGTTCCTTTTTGCTTTAAACTGCAGAGTTGGGGCTGCAACTGGGGCCTTGTTATTCCTCTCTTGACTTGACTACTGAGGGGGAGGGAGGGGGAAGGGAACTGAGAGGGATTTTGAATCAGAAATGAACCCAAAGTTAGCCTATAGTATAATTCTGTTATAGCATTACACTGCCCTGTAATTCTGAGAAGTGGAGAAAATGAAGTTTTCCACTTGCTCTCCGTCCCAGAGTCATTTTCACCCCTTCCCACCTCCAGAGCACTGATGTAGCTGCACTTTGAAAGCTGACACTCTCCATATGTTTGCTGCTAACAAAAGTCTCCAGGCTAATTCCCTTCTAAAGTGAACTAAAAGGAAATCCGATCTCTTTACCGTGAAAGACATTTAACTTTCTAGAATCCTGTTTTCCTCTTTGGTCAAATGTCTCTGTCTCTGTGAGAAGCAGTTTTCCCTGCTCTGGGAGGCTCGTACGTGGCCAGTTCAGTAGAAGAGAAAAGCCCTGAGTGTCTGCTGCAAAACGACAGCTGAGCAAACCCCCAAGCTCTGGTCTGTCAGTCTTCCGTCTGGAACAAGAAGGGGTATGTCCCAGGAGGGCGTTCCATGTCACAGTGAGAAGGGGGCTTCTAGGTTAAAAGTTGGGGAACCAGGACTCTGCCTCCTTCTGTTTGCGAGGTTGGGACGTGACCTTGGGTAAATCTTCTCATCTTCCAGCACTCAACTTTAGAATCTATAACCGGGACTAAATTTAAAAGGTAGTTTTGAGTCATGGTAAGAAACGTGTGTAAATGTGTTTTGTAAGTATAAATTAGAACTCGGTGCAGGGAGTTGTAGGAAGACAGTGACTTTAGGCATTATTGAATTTTCTTTTGATACTAGTATTTCAGAGCTTTTTAAAGAAATTCAGGTCTTAGTTTTGGGGAGGAAGTTGCTGCACAAGTATGCTTTGGCTTTGTGGCTGGGCAGTGTCCCTCTGGAAGCTTGAGCCAGACACACGAGCATAACTTAGTCCACGTATTCCTCTCCAGTTCTGGGTCTGTTACGTGTTCTACAAAGCTTAGTGCAACTTGGGCTACTCTGAAATTTACTTTACGCTGCTTTGCATTCTGGACTGCCGTGTGGGACTTTGTATGTTCTTGTTTCTATTCAAGAAGACTGATCTGAGGGAGAAAACTTTTTTTTTTTTGGCAGTTTTTAGCTGGGGCTGGGCTTGAACCCACCACCTCTGGCATATGGCGCTGGTGCCCTACTCCTTTGAGCCACAGGCGCCGTCCCCTTAGGGAGAAAACTTTCCATAGCTGTTACAGGGTGGGAGAGAAAAGATATTTCATGTAATGTCTTCATTTCAGAGACCATGACATCTGTGAACAGTAAAATGTTAAATTTTAAAAAATTAACAGAATGTTCTAATGTAGAAAGTTCTGCCCCACTACTTTCTGTTCCTTGTTTTCTCTAATAACCAGCGTCCACCCCTGCTCCGGGGGCTTCTGTCCCGAGTCCACCTGGTGGGGCTCTTCACTCCCCTCTGTTCTCTAGTGTTAGTCCTTTGGGGAGGGAGGACATATTTGGGAAAACCTCCAAGATGATGCTGAACACCCACCTTGACATTGACTGCTTTAATTAAGAAAGAAAAACTCAGGTTGTGGCCTGCTGAGTGCAGGTGTTAGGGAGACAGAGCCGAGCCTCAGCGTGAGGAGTCCAGTGGCTGCAGGGTGGGTGAAGAGCAGGTGCGGTGGAGAAATGGAGGCGAAGCAGATAACTACTTTGCTTTGTGATAAGAGACAGACTTGAGTGCTGCTTAGGCTGGGGTACGATGGAGGACAGTCACAGCTCTCGGTCACCTGGGTCCCCTGGCCTCAAGCAATCTCCTGCCTCAGCCTCCCCAGTAGCTGGGACTACAGGCGCCTGTGCCAGCTTCTGGCCAATTTTTTTGTTTCATTGTATTAGAGATGGGGGTCTTGCTATGTTGCCCAGGCTAGCGTCAAGCTCCCAGCCTCAAGTGATTCCCCTGCTTTCAGCCTGGGATTACGGGCATGAGCACTTACATCCAGCCTTTATTCATGCATTTATTCATTCATGAGACAGAGTCTCACTCTGTTGCCCTGGCTAGAGTGCCATGGCTTCATAATTGCTCACAGCAACCTCAAACTCCTGGGCTCAAGCAATGATCCTGCCTCAGCCTCCCAAATGGCTAGGACTACAGGCGCTGCCACAACACCCAGCTAATTCTTCTATTTTTAGAGATGAGGTCTTGTTCTCCTGAGCTCAAGGGATCCTCCCACCTTGGCCTCCCGGAGTGCTAGGATCACAGGTGTGAGCCACCACGCCTCTCTCCTCTAATAAGGTTAAAATCTTGCTTGTCTTCAGAGCAGCCAGTGCTCCCTGAGAGACTTGGCCCTGGGTGGGAAGGGGTGGAGGAAGGTGGTGGACGGCTTCTTGGAGGAGGTGGCATGTAAGCTGAGATGTGAAGGATGGGTGGGAATGCTCAGCAGGCAGAGTGAAGAGGGGGAGAGCGGCTCAGTGAGGGGTCTTTACACTTAGCCAAACAACTAAGAGAAGCCACTGGGTGGTTTTAAGCAGAGAGTCTTGACCAGATTTGCATTTCACAAAGGCTCTTCTGTTTGGGGAACACACTGGGGCTGCAGGGCGAGATGGAGATGAGGAAGCTGGGAGGGGCTGTCCCAGGACTGCTGGAGCACATGGTGGCTGCCAGCCCTGGAGGGTGCAGAGCGACGGTGGTGGGAAAGGTGGCAGTGACCACGAGGGCGCTACGTCAACAGGGATGGAATGTGGCCTTGTTTCTAAAGCCTCTGGGGTCCAATCAGGTAAAGAGCAGAAGTGTCTAATGCACTTAGGGCAAGCCGTCTTGGGGGGTTGGGGAGAAGCCGGCTGGGGGCTCTGGGCTGGGGGGCTCCGGGCTGGGCGGCAGCCTCTCCTCTGAATGCCTTCTGGCATTCCTGAGTCGGACGCCCACATTATTCTTTCTGTGTTCTATCCAAGTGGGAAGCTTTCAGCCTTCCAGAACTACAGAATTTCTTGCGCATCTTGGACAAGGAGGAAGATGAGCAGCTGCAGACCCTGAGGAGGCGCTATGCAGCCTACAGACGCGAGCTGGAGGGGGCCCTGAGCCGGGCCTGGACACCCGGCTAGCCGGGCCCTGCCCGGGCTGTGCAGATGGTTCTGCCCATGCTGCGGCCTCCCCTTTCATCTCTAGGCCTAGTTTTCCACACTGGGAACAGCACACCACACCTTCAGCCTCCTGCACGCAGTGCCTGCCAGTCCACTCTGTCACCGCACATGGAGTCTGCCAGTGGGCTTTGTCACCGCATGCAGAGCCTCCCAGCCTGATCCGTCACCGTACACGGGGCCTGCCAGCCCTCTCCATCACCACACGCTGTGTTGCCTTGGCGGCTGTGCACCTGCTGTCTCCAGAGCATCGTAGCGGTCTTGGGAGCATGCACTCTGGAGTTTTTTGGTCTGTTTTTGTCCTTAATTTTTTCTCAGTTATTTTAATTATGTGATGATAATGGTAAGCTTTAAGGATGTGCAAATGATTTTTTCAAAGCTTAACTAGAAACCTCTCTGAATACTTACCCTATTTTGAAACTACCTGTTTTTTTGTTTTTTTTTTTTTTTTAATGTCAGAGGAATCTATCCATGTAGATCAAAAGGCACAGGAATCTAGAATTTGTGAAGGATTTTATAGCATTTGAGCAAAGAAAGTAAAAGCAAGTTTGGAAGAAGGCAGGTGTAGCGTGGAGAGCTCAAGGCTGGGCAGGCTCCCTAGCTGGTAAGTGGAAGGTAGAGGAGAAGAGGGTAGCTGCTTGTGAGTGAATTAAAAGTGTTCAGTGGTGAGGTGTTAAACTCATTTTAGGAATGTTTCATTTCCTTGTGGGTAAACTGTGGGAACAGAGCCAAAGAGCAGGAGCTAAACCAAAAGGAAGGACCCATGCTGACCAGAGAACCGAGCAGGTAGAACCTCAAAACACGGGGGAGGGGGCCCACGCTGCTGACTGCCCTGTTGTGGAAGCTTCTCTGCACGGGCAGGGCTGGGACCATGTGCTGAGTTGCATTCAGTGTATACGCAGTTGCGCCCAGGAGTTGGTTTCAAAGTTGAAAAGCAGTTGGGTAGGGGCAGCTGTTTTCACCTGGACCGCGAGCTGGGAGTTTGTGAAGGAAAGGGCTCACAGCTCACTCCTGGACAGCCATCCCTCCCTTCCCAACCTGTATCCGTGCTCCCCCCCCACCCCTCCCCCCTTCTCCTTTCTTCCTTCCTGCCTTCTGTCTCCTCCTCACTTTTCTTTCTCCTTTCCTCTTATATTTGGGAGGCTGCTCTTTCCCAACCTAGAACAGGGACGCTGGTAAAGACCCAGTCCAGCCAGGCCTTCGGCTCTGAAGGACGGCTGTGTGTGGGAGCAGAGTCCACACCTGGCTGACCACACATCAGGGGCTCGCTGTGGAAGTCCTTTAACAAAGTACTTGTTCCTGCCATCCAAAGAGGTGCATGTGCAGTAATAGAAGCCTTCCTTGGAATAGGCTAAACAGCCCCATTTTGTGCAGCCATTTATCCGAGACCAGAGGGAAAGGGCTGCTGTGGTTCCCCACGAGCTGTACATTCTGTTTGTAGTCGGGGTGTTTTTGTTTATAAATTCCCAAGGAATTGTTGACACTTTGGTGACACTTAACGGATTCTTCTGAAATTCCAAGGTGCTTCAGTTCTTCACCTCTGAAGAGAACTGTGCCTCTTACTGCCTTTCTGTCCCTCTCGGTGGCTCCTCCCATCTCGGGAGGCACACTCAAGTGTGGGCTTTGCAGCGCCACAGTCTGCCGAGACAATCATGTCTGCCTCAGCTTTTAAGAAGAGCTGGGGGGGAGATAGTTGAGCTAGCTTATAAACTATGTATGGCGCGTCTCGCTTAACTGTGCGTGGGACCGCTTAGTGCATTGATGAGGTTTTAGTGACACTGTCACCCAGCACCTGGCCCTCATTGTTCAGGGAGTGTCTTCGTGTTTTTATACTGGTTTTACTATTCAGATTATGCTTTGGGTTTGAGTATACTGTTGCAACCACCTGGTCTTTTAATTACTTACTCGAGTAAACTTATGTTTTGTGAAGTTAGAACCTAAAGTAGAAGCTGATGGGGATCTGTGAATTTTTTTTTTTTTTTTTTTTTTACTTGAAGCAGATTGTCTAAAGCAGGCATTCTCATCTGTACTTACCCAGAACCTCACTCATCATCACGTGCACTGCAGGTTACAGTTTGTATTGAATCTCTCAGTTTGTGGTTCCTGAAGACTGATATTCTTTCCCAAACACTGGTTACTGCAGCAGCATTTTTAATGTGTAAAAGGAAAAAAAAAGCCACTAAGGCCAAATATTTTTTAAAAAACCTTGTACAAATCCTGAAACTTTCTAAGCTTTGCTGCGATGCTGTGCTCTCTGCAGTGTGGCTGGGACAGGGGGTGTTAACCAGAGGGCTGGTGTTGCAGAAGAGCATTTTAAATCGCAGGAGTAAGGAACTTATAATATTTATAATTTTGATGAGTTTATTTTATAGGGAAGATTTTTCTCCCCTAAATTGTTTCTGGAATGGCAAAAGTATTCCCATTATTAAAAATTAAAGTTCTTTGTTGGTGTTTGTGTGTTTTAATTTATGATAATGCACTAGTTAAGGAAAGGGGCCGTAGGACTGGGGTAGCAGCTTCTGCAGACACCGCGGGGACCGTGCTGGGGCAAGCTTTCCCAGGTTTGGGTGGGTTGTATCTGCTCTCCCAAGTTAATTTTCCCTTTGCCTTGTCCTCTGAGTGTCTGCTTGTATAGCACATTCCTATTTTATGTAAAACAGTTGTTTTATTGTAATTGTGAAATATACAATTGTATATTCAGTTCTTGAGGGTAGGAGTTCAAGACCATGCTGGATAATATAGCAAGACCTCATCTCTACAAAGGAAGAGATAATTAGCAGGGCAGTCCCAGGTCCTCGGGAGGCTGAGGCAGGAGTTCCAGGCTGCAGGGAGCTATGATTGTACCACTGCACTCTAGCCTGGGCAACAGAGTGAGACCCTATCTCAGAAAAAACAAGAAAACAAAAGTGTATAAAGCATGTGAACAGATTAAAGAATTATCACAAAGCGGACAGCCTGTGGCCACTACCAAACTAGAACTTTGTTAATTCTTCAGAAA
>CAUYON010136299.1:0-21647 GCA_963573935.1 Arctocebus calabarensis
ATAGTGATCAAGAAAATGCCATGAAGGCTATCTGTAACAGTACGATCAAAACATTTCTGAATGTATATGAATCGTGCCCTATGATTGCACCAATGTACAGAATTATGATTCAATAAAATTATAAAAAAAAAAAAAAGAAAATGAGGCCTGCATATATATACCATAGGGTACTACTCGGTGATAAGAAAGAATGAAATAATACTTTTGCAGCAACTTGGATGGAACTGGAGGCCATTATCCTAAGTGAAATAACTAAGGAATAGAAAAATAAATCCCTTATGTTCTCACTTATGAGTGAGAGCCAAATTATGGCTACATAAGGGTCACCAAAATGGTATAGTGGATGCTGGAAACAAAGGGAGAGTAAGGGAGGGAGTGAGGGAAGAAAAAATTATCTATGAAGTACAAAGTACAGTACTTGGGTGATGAGTACACAGAAGTCCAGATGCCACCAGTATAACAATGTACATGTAATAGAATTTAACTTGTACCCCCTCAACCTATTAAATTAAGATTTAAAAAAAATAGAAAAAAGAGAAAGCATATAGACAGAATAATACCCCCCAAAGATGTCCACATCTTAATCCCTGGAATATGTGAATAAGTTACCTTATGGGCAATAGGGACTTCACAGATATGATTAAGGTTAAAGATCTGAACATGGATAGATAATCCTGTATTATCTAATCTCAATGAGTCCTTACAAATGGAGAACATTTTTAGGGAAGGACGTGACACCCTTTTCCTGCCTATGAAATGTAGGGAGCTGTGTGCATGGACTAAACAGAAGCCTCTGGAACAGTGTTTTTCAACCTTTTTATCTTACACCACACTTGAACTTATAGTTAAACTTCCACGCACACATACATTATGTTGATTAAAAAAAAAGAATAAAAAAGTATATATACTTACTGTGCTTTGAACGTCTTTCCAAAATAATTTAATTAATGATCTTTAAAATTTCTACAGCACACCTAAGATCCTCTCATGGTACACAAGTGTGCTGTGGCAGTTGAAAACCACTGCTCTAGAAGCTTTAAAAAAGGCAAGAAAATAGCTTTTCCCCTTGAGATTACAAAAAGAAATGTAACATTGCTTAATTTAGCCCAGTAAGACCTATATTGGATTTCAGACCTATAGAATTATAAAATAATAAAGTTGTGTTCTTATAAGCCCTTAAGTTTGTGATAATCTTTATAGCACTAAATGAAAACCAATCCAAGTAGGAAAGAATATTGGGATCAATAAATGATGTATACTATGGAAAGAATCATGTGTTCTACATGTCTGCCATCTTGACGTTAGCTTTCAGGGTGTTTGGTGGCAGCGGTAGTTACTGAGGCACCTTCATTTATGGTGTTTACTTTGTGCCAGCCTCTACCTGACGCTTGGTCACCTTCGCACCAGTCTTTTCATGAAGTAAATTTGACTTCCTCCTCTGACAGATGGGCATCAGAGAATTAAAGGACTTTTAAGTTCTTAACGCCAAATGCTGGTTTTTATTTTATTCCTTCCTGCTTCCAACCAAAGCACGGAGCCCCATTAAAACCTAAGTGAACTAGGTTTCAAGTGTTGATGGAAAACAAGAACAAACACAGATGAAGAGTCTTTGTCTTGGAATAATACTTCTGGCTCTGGAAGTGGTGCACCTAGCATTATTAGCACTGCTGGAGATCCTTGAAGTGTCTTGGGAATGGTGAAGGAACAGTACATTTCTAATATTTGGTAATTATCCTGAAACTGCTTGTTTACACTTCAACTTCAGCACAGAGGAATACTACTTATTTTTGCTCTCAGCATGATGCATGTGACGCATTCAGCCAGCAGCTGCATGGGGTTCCTGGTGTCTCTGGGAGTGGGGACTTGTTTATGCCTCCACTGAAGACTCAGCACTACCTGCATCCTTCCTGCCCACCCCCACTGTCTTCTGAGAATACTCAGAAAGCCACTGGGGGACAGCACTGCTGGATTCCCTTTCTAACAGTAAAATTACAACATCATGAGTTGAGGGCAAAGAAGACAGCAAGACCCCAGATAGCCTTCAAAACAGAACTCTGGAATCAGGCCAGGTTGCTGCCATTTGTCATTACACCATTCGTCTTTTGAAGAGAGTTAATGAGTTGAAGAAGCAGAGGGGAAAGGTTGAGAGCCTGGATTCAGCACTGAGTAATTGCATGACTTTACCTCTCTGAGTCTTAATTTTTTTCAGTCATAGTATGAGAGTAATAACAGCACCTCAAATGAATATAACAATGACTGCCATTTGCTAAGCACATACTTTGTACCAGCACTGTGCTAAGTGTTTTCATGCAAACCTCATCCCAACAGCCTTGTAGGCAACACATCATTGTTCCACTTTACAGATGAGGATACAGAGGCTTAAAGACAATTAGTTACATGCTCAAGGTCACAGAGCTAGTAAAGGAAACTAAGCAAGACACTTGACTCTTACTGGGGAACTTAGCACTGCATGTTGCACATACCATGTGTGCAGTAGATGCAAGTAAAGTCACACTGGCTTTTGTTTCAGTACATTAGTTGTAACCTGAGGATACCTCAACCCCCCACTCCTTTTATTACTTGTTTATAGTTAAAAAAAAAAAGACATAGGTATTGAAAATCTTATAAGACTGCTATATGGCCCATTGAGTTATCTTAAGACACACATTGTTGTAATCATCATCAAGCCAAGCACGTCCCCCAAATCCACGGTGGCCCCATAAAATCATAGCTGCCCACCAAAAGTAACCATCATTCTGGGAAGATGGCCAACTGGTAGCAACCCTTGGCAGAGGCTCCTAAGCAGAGGAAGAAATACTGGATGGAATTGGATTCTATGAAGCCAAAGATGGAGAGCTGAGCCAAGAAAGAAGTTCTGCAAGCTGTAACTCCAAGGAAAAGCATTCAAGAAAACAAATTACAGGTACAAAGTCTATCAACTAGAGGATAGGAGACCCCTCCCCTAAGCAGGGGGCCTGTTGCAGGCTATCTGCAAATAAGCAGGCAACAAAAGACCTCTCATTTTACCTCGATGGAGAGAGCTGCTAAACTCCAGGTCTCTTTCTCCAGGGAAGTACCACTTATGAACCTAGTCACCACTCCACCAGGCAGAAAATTGAACAGATATTGTCCCCCACAAGTCCAAACTCCTGGTCCACCCTTTCCCCTCTCGTATGGCAGTCTGAAGTTCTGCCCCCTGCAGAGCACAGAATGTTTGGTCTTGTCCTGAGAGAACTGGGCATAGTGTGAACTGCTAAACCTCAGGACAGAATCTGATTAGTGGGGAAGAGGGTCCAAGAAGAAAGGGAAACTGGGCAGGAGGAGGAGCAGTCCCCTGATTATGACTATGCTCAGCCAGTGGTAGTATTGACCTTTGGTTCAGGCTGTGTCTGGCAGGATCTATCTCTGCAGAATCCCTGGGTCTGATGGCACCCACAGAAGATGAGTGGTTGGCCCATGTTGACTGAGTTAGGCAGACATGGTTGATCCCCAGCCACTGCTGGGCCTGTGAACAGAGGCTTGATAGAGTGAACTGTGACATGAGAGCAAGGGTATAGTCCCCTGATTCCAACAGAACACTCGAGCAGTGGCTTACTGGGTGTGAACCAAGACCTGAGGGCTAGGGCATGGTCCACTGTCTCCAGTGGTGCTGGTGAGTAGAGGCTTACCAGGTGAGGAATGAGACCTGTGAGTGGAGTGCAGTGCCCTGACTCTTCTATGAACAGAGACTTGCCAGGCAGTGGACTGAGACTGGTAGTTATGGGTGTGGTTCCCTGACTCCAGTTGGTCTGGCAAACAGTGGCTAGCTGTGTGTGTGGATGGATACCAGAAAGTGGAGCCCAGTGCCCTGACTCCAACAGAGCCTGTGAACAGAGGCTTGCCAGGCAGTGGACTGAGACTGGCAGGTGGGAGAGTGGTCCCCTTACTCCAACTGGTCTGGGAGGAAGAAGCTAGCTGGATGTGGTCCGAGACTGGTGGGTGGGGGCACAGCCCTGGCTCCAACAGGGCCTGTGAGCATAGAAGCGGACAACAGTGTGGACTGAGTCTGGCGGGCAGGACTGTGGATGCCTGGCTCCAACTGTGCTGTTGGAGACCTTGAATCCCTCTCTGTTGGGCAGGGTTTGCACTGCTTGAGACAATTCAGTTGGGACCCATGTCTGGGGCTGCCCACTCAGGGACATTCTAAGGTTGACCTTCGAAGTTCTGTAGTGGAAAAGAACTGAAGGGTGGGGGCTGGGTGCCTCACCTGTTTGTATCTCTTCACAGTCAGATTAAAACCTAATACTTTGGCTTCTTAGGACAAGATAGGGTTGATATCAAAACAGAGCTAGCTTGTGTTATCTCACCAAGTAGGTCCTCAGAGTCTCCAGCCAAAATTCTGAAAGGGGACTTTGTAAGGTTGTAGGAGATCAGCCACAATTTATAAAGCCTACCGCTTTGGTAAGGGGCTATCTCTACTACCTGGGAACACCACTTCAGTTTCACCCTACCAGTTCTAACAACCAAATGGTAGAAAATGAACATGGTGTGGACCCAACAGAAGAACTCTGGCAACATGAATAACCAGAGTAGATCAACTCCCCGCCCCCCCCCAAGAAATGACAAATGAGATACAACTGAAGATGCCAACCACAGATAAATGGCAGCAATGTCAGAAATCAAATTCAGAATATAGATGGCAAATAAGATAAGTAGAGTGGAAGAAAAGATAGAAATTGAATTCCAAAGAGTAGTTCCAAAGTTGTCTCAAGAAATTAATGAATTCAAAGCCCAAGACACCAAAGATATAGACATAATGAGAAAAGAGATAGCAGAACTCAAGGAAACGAAAAAGTTAGCTAAGGATCTCCAAAATACAGTAGAATCCCTCAGTAATAGAGTTGACCAGGCAGAAGAAAGGATCTTTGAAACTGAAGACAAAGCTTTTGAACATTCCCAAACACTCAAAGAGGCAGATAAATGAGCAGCAAAAACTGATTATTTCCTGAGAGAGTTGTGGGATCACTCTAAAAGATCAAACATTCATCTTATAGGAATTCCCAAGGAGAAGAGGATGATCCTAAAAATACAGATGCTCTACTTCAAGAGATTTTGGAGGAGAATTTCCCAAGCATTGCAAGACATACAGAATCTCAGATAGCAGACAGTTTCAGAATCCCAGCAAGTCTCAATCCAAATAAAGCATCTTGTAGACACATTGTGATTAACTTTGCCAAAGTTAAGGTGAAGGAGAAAATTCTGCAAGCAGCCAGATGTAAGAAAAGCATCACCTACAAAGGGAGAAATATCAGAATGACTGCAGATCTCTTAGCTGAAACATTCAGGACAGAAGATGATGGTCATCAAACTTTAGTCTCCTAAAGCAAAAGAACTTCCATCCCAGGATCCTGTATCCAGCTAAACTGACTTTCATTTGTGATGGAGAAATCAAATTCTTTAATGATATAGACATGTTGAAGAAATTTGCCATAACTAAAACAACTCTCCAGGATATTCTCAGACATATCCTCCACAATGGCTAGAGCAATGCTCTACCTCCAAAGTAAATTCACCCAGCAATGATTTAGTAATAAAAATTAAAAAAAAAAAAAGTAAATTCACCCAGAAAATTTTGAACAAAACCTAAATTCCACAGTGGTGAAAGGATTAAAAAATGTCCACTGGACATCTGAAAATCATGACACCCAAAAAACAACCAGGCTTATCAAGTCTCTCAATTAATCTGAATGGGTTAAATTGTCCTCTAAAGAGGTGTTAGCTGGCTGACTGGATACATAAATTCAGACTGGATATCTGCTGAATACAAGAATCTCCCCTCACTTTAAAGGATAAAAATACACTCAGGGTGAAGGGATGGACTTGTATATTACAGGCAAAAGGAAACCAGAAAAAAGCTGGGGTTTTAATTTTAGTAGCAGATACAATTGGCTTTAAACAAAGATAAAGAAAGATAAAGAAGGCCACTACATATTCATCAAGGGAAACACCAAAAATGAAGAGCTTTCAATAATTAACATTTATGCACCCTACCAGAATGTACCTCAATTCATAAAGCAGACTCTAATGGATATGAACAACTTGTTATCTTCCTGCTCTATAATGGTTGGAGATTTTTTTTTTTTTATAGAGAGACAGAGTCTCACTTTATCGCTCAGTAGAGTGCCATGGCATCACACAACTCACAGCAACCTCCAACTCCTGAGCTTAGGTGGTTCTTTTACCTCAGCCTCCCTAGTACCTGCGACTACAGGCACCTGCCACAATACCCGGTTAATAGTTGGAGATTTTAACACATCTTTGACAGTATTGGATAGAACCTCCATGAAGAAACTAAACCAAGAAATATTAGACTTAAACCTGACCCTAGAACAAATGGACTTTACAGAACTCCACAGAACATTTCACCCTAATAAAACTGAATATATGTTCTTTTCATCAACCCATGGGTCATTCTCCAAAATTGATCATATTCTAGGATACAAGACTAACCTGCAAATTTAAAAGTATAGAAATTATTCCTTGTATCTTCTCAGACCACAATGGGGTCCGTGTTCTACTCCTCTGAGCCACAGCACTGCCTTCCAATGGACTTTTTAATCCTTTCATCACTGTGGAAGTTGGAATTTGATCAAAAATTTCTGAGTGAGTTTACTTTGGTGGTAGATGATTGCGCTGGTCATTATGGTGGATAGGTCTGAGAATATCCTGGAGAGCTGGTTTAGTTATGGCAAATTTCTTTAACATATGAATATCATTAAAATATTTGATTTCTCCATCATAAATGAAACTCAGTTTAGCTGGATACAGGATCCCAGGTTGAAAATTACTTTGTTTTAGGAGATTAAAAGTTAATGACCCCCTCTTCTAGCTTGAAAGGTTTCAGCAGAGAAATCTGCATTCATTCTAATATTCTTCCCCTTGTAGGTTATGGTTTTCTTATTTCAGTCTGCTTTCAGAATTTTCTCTTTCATATTAACTTGGGTGAAGTTAATTATAATGTCTGGTAAATGCCTTATTCAGGTTGAGTTGTGCTAGGGTTCTGATACTGTCTGCTATCTGAATTTCACAATCTCTTAGCAAGTCTGGAAAGTTCTCCTTGATTATCTCATGAAGTAGAACATCTGGGCCTTTTGAAGCAACCTTGTCACCTTCAGGAATTCCTATAAGGTGAATATTAGTTTTCTTCAAATTATCCCAGAGCTCTTTGAGATAATGATTCATTTCTGCTCTCCACTTTTCTTCCTCTTTGAGTATTTGGGAGTGTTCAAAAGCTTTGTCTTCAATGTCAGAAATCCTTTCTTTTGACTGCTCCATTCTGTTACTGAGGGATTCTACTGTATTTCTCAGATCTTTGAGGGCTGAAAGTTCTTGTCTCAATGTGTCAAAATGTTTGGTGATTTTATCTTTGAATTCATTGAATTCTTCAGACAACTTTTGAAATGCTCCTTGAATTTCTAATTCCAACTTTACCTCCAATCTATTCATCTTATTTGCAATCCAAATTCTGATTTTGATTTCTGACATTTCAGCCATTTGTTTATGAATGAGATCTTCATATGGTGTGTCTGCCACGTTGTTCCCTGAGGGAGTTGATCTACTCTGATTATTTTGTGTTGCCAGAGTTTTTCCGCTATTCTGCCCCATGATTATTTTATACCATTTGGTTCATTATTTTATACCATTCAGCAGATAAGGTGAAAGGCTCTTAGAGTAGGGATTAACCAGCTCTTTGCCCAAGAGCTGGGACTGGTGTCTATACCTTTTCCCCTAGAGTTTTGCAAAGGACCCATACAGTGCTGAGACACTGGAGAGCTACTTGGTTTGGTGGGGCTAAGTGGCTCTGTCTGGTTTTTAGCTGGTCTCTATTCAATCCTAGTGAATCAGTAACTCTGGGTTGAAGTCTCAGCTGTGGAGAAATACCAGCAACTATGTAACCCTGCCCTCCCCTACCTGAACCCTGCCCCCCCCAACCTGGGCAACAACTAGAAAAGGATAACCAAACCTTCCTACAACCAGACACCCAGGGTACAACTTTGGATAGTCCTCGGGTGATTGGCCCTGGTCAAGAGTTCCAAATCAATTGTCCCACTCGGCACCCAGTTTCAAAAGGTCAAAAGTTCTCCAGCTACCAGATAGCAGGGATCTGCTGGCAGCTCAAGTATGACTTGCTCTGGTACTCTGTGGAGTTAGAAGGAACCACCTAGCAAATGAACTAGTCTGGGAAGGTTGACTCCTCCTTCCCCATTTTATGCCTCTGACACACCCAGTCACTGGTAACCCCAGAGGGCTGTGACCCACTTCCCTCCAATGAGCAAATGCTCTAGGGGTTTGTGCCTGCCTGTGTCACAAAGGGACCTATGTCTCCTCAGCCAGGTTGCCACACTCTGCCATACCAGCTGGCAGGGGGAGTTGAAGCTTGACAACCTCAGGTACTTAATGGAAGCTAGAGTGATTCACTCTGTTCCAGCCCCACCTTAGATTGATGTTGCTGCCACTTATATTCTAGCATAATTTGCATTTCTGTCCTGGTTATATTCCCCTGTGGGCCAGGTGCTGTTTGAGTTCACAGAAACTGTGACTCAGCTCCGCCCTGTGCCTCTGCTATTGCACCAGTTCTCATGGAGCTGGCATCTCTGTCTCTGCTGCACTCTGTGTTGAGGTGGGAGCGGTTAGAGTTCACACTCAGCTTTCAGTTCCTGCCTTTCCCTGGGCTGGTGCTATTGCCCCACCTACTTTTGTCTCAGCTATGTTCCCCTTAGGGCCAGGTGCTTCCTAGGCTCACTAAAGCAGCACTTCTAACTCAGCCCCACCCTGGGAGTATGCCATCTCTGTGTGCGTGTATTCTAGTCTCCATTCTGTGGTGCCCACCCAGGGCAGGTACCGCCTCAGGCATACTCTTTAACTCACGGGGCCTACATTTCCATCCCAGATCTGTTCTGCCAGTGGCTGCCACTGGAGTAGAAACCTGGTTTTCTCTAGTTGCCAAAAGAGGTGGGGAGTGTCTCTCTAAAATAGCCCCAAGGGTATGGGTCCTATTGTTTCTTCCACTGCCACTGCTGCTCTGTGCTACAGGGCACCACTTCTCCCTCTCCCATATGGCTCCCTTGGTCCACAATCCTCTCATTACCCTCAAGCCACAGAATCAGCACAGATCTACAATAGCCATGCCATGTCTACACCTCTTGAGAAAATGCCCAAGAATCTGGATTTCATGGGGGACAGGTTTCCAGACCATGGGTGAGAGTGGAGGGGAGTTCTGGGAGTTCAGAATTGCAGGTGGAGAATATTTACAGTTTTATACCTGGCAGGAGAGTACCATGGACACTATTGGGTCCTCTCTAGGGAGGGAGTTCTGGTTTTTAGAGGGTCTCTCCCATGAGATAAAATAGAAGGAGATCTGAACTCTGCTCAGTTGTTTTATAAAGTATACTGTGAGCCATTGTCATCCGGAAGAGGACTCACATCTGTTTGGTGATGGGTTTTATACCTATTATTTGTTTTCTTGGGGTCACAGCTTGCCTCAGCGGGGTTGATGTGTGTCTTGTCTCAGCTTCAAACCATCAGCTTACTTACTAAACTTCTGGCCTTTAACTCCCCTTCTGGACAGGACCCTCTGTGGAAAGCTGGCTCCATTCAGCCAATAATCATTTTTAAAACTGGATGATAAAATAGAATGAATAGGAGGTTTGGGAGGGCTATTTCAGATAAGAGTGATAAGGAAAAGATCTTGAAGAAGGTAACATTTACATTGAAAGAATTCTACCTCTCCAAGGGAAGAGTGGCCCAGGTGAAAGACATGGCAAATGCAGAAACTAGCCTGGTGTGCATAGAAAAAAGGCCAGTGTGACTAGAGCAGAGAAAATAAGAAGACAGTGACACAGGACAGAGTTGAAGAGGAAGGACAGGAGCATAAAAAGGAAGGAGTTTGGGTTTTGCTCTAAATGCAACTGAATTATTGGAGGTTTCTAAGCGTAGGAATAATATTAGACCAATGTTTATTAAAAGTAACTTTTATTTCACTATATTTAATAATCTGTGTGGAAATTACAATAACCAGAGTGGTGGAGGAGGGTGATGGATACTAAGTAGAAATAATAGAGATTTGGACAAAGATAGAAAAAAATATTGCCACGATATTTTGACAGAATATCCTGCATGTAATAATCTCTTCCCTATGTATATTAAGTCTATATTCTCTTAAACTTGAACTGGATTTGTATTTTGTTCTATTACTTACAAACCAAAATAAGACTAGTACCTGTGATAGGTTCTTAGATATTTGACTAATTATCTCTCTTTAGTTTTAAAAATATCAATGAATATTTAGATCAATTAACCCTCTCCTTTTAAACTATAAGTAAAATTTGGAATGCACCTTTAAAGTCCTTGGATCAAAGTTTAGACTGCCACCTAACAAATCTCTTTCTACCAACCTTCTTCTCCAGGGGTGTCCAATCATTTTCCTTTCTGCCACACATTGAAAGAACAACAGTTGTATTAGGCCACACATTAAATATACAAACACTGTATCCATATAGGGTCAGAAGAGATCAAACTTTCACTCTTCACAGATGATATGATTGTATATTTGGAGAATACCAGGGATTCTACTATAAAACTCTGAGAAGTAATGAAGGAATACAGCAGTTTCTCAGGTTACAAAATCAATATTCATAAATCTCTAGCCTTTATATATACCAACAATAGTCAAGCTGAAAAAACAGTCAAGGACTCTCTTCCTTTTACAGTAGTGCCAAAGAAGATGAAATATTTGGGAGTTTACCTAACAAAGGACATGAAAGATCTCTATAAAGAGAACTATGAATCTCTAAGAAAAGTTGAAGATGTTAACAAGTGGAAAAACATACCATGCTCATGGCTGGGAAGAATCAATATTGTGAAAATGTCCATACTACCCAAAGCAATATACAATTTTAATGCAATCCCAATTAAAGCTCCACTGTCATACTTTAAAGATCTTGAGAAAATAATACTTTATTTTATATGGAATCAGGAAAAAACTTGAATAGTTAAGACATTACTCAGAAATAAAAACAAAGCCGGAGGAATCACACTACCAGACCTGACTATACTACAAATCAGTAGTGATCAAAACAGCATGGTACTGGCACAAAACCGGAGAGTTAGATGTATGGAACAGAATAGAGAACCAAGAGATGAACCCAGCTACTTACCATTATTTGATCTTTGACAAGCCAATTAAAAACATTCAGTGGGGAAAAGATTCCCTATTTAACAAATGGTGCTGAGTGAACTGGTTGGTGACTGTAGAACACTGAAACTAGACCCACACTTTTCATCTTTAACTAAGACAGACTCTCACTGGATTAAAGATTTAAACTTAAAACATGAAACTGTAAAAATACTAAAAGAAAGTGCAGGGAAAACTCTTGAAGGAATTGGCCTAGGTGAATATTTTATGGGAAGGACCCCCTGGGGAATTGAAGCAGCATCAAAATCCTAGTAGATCAGGTCTACTAAGACCTGATAAAACTAAAAAGCTTCTGCACAGCCAAGAATATAGTAAGTAAAGCAAGCAAACAACCCTCAGAATGGGAGAAGATATTACAGGTTATGTCTCCAACAAAGGTTTAATAACCAGAATCCACAGAGAATTCAAACGTTTTAGCAAGAAAAGACCAAGTGATCACATCTCAGCGTGGGCAAGGGACTTGAAGAGAAATTTCTCTGAAGAAGACAGGCGCACAGCCTACAGACACATGAGAAAATGCTCATCATCCTTACCCATCAGAGAACTGCAAATTAAAACTACTTTGAGATATCATCTAACTCCAGTAAGATTAGCCCACATCACAAAAATCCCAAAACCAGAGATGTTGGTGTGGATGTGGAGAAAAGGGAACACTCCTACACTGCTGGTGAGAATGCATACTAATACGTTCCTTTTGGCAAGATATTTTTAGAATACTTAGAGATCTAAAAATAGACTTGCTATTCGATCCTATAATTCCTCTACTAGGTATATATCCAGAAGACTAAAAATCACATTATAACAAAGATATTTGCACCAGAATGTTTATTGCAGCCCAATTCATAATTGCTAAGTCATAGAAGAAGCCCAAGTGCCCATCAACCCACAAATGGATTAATAAATAGTGGTATATGTTCACCATGGAATATTATGCAGCCTTAAAGAAAGAAGGAGTTTTTACCTCTTTCATGTTTGCATGGATGGAGCTAGAACATATTCTTCTTAGCAAAGTATCTCAAGAATGGAAGAAAAAGTATTCAATGTACTCAGCCTTACTATAAAACTAATTTATAGCTTTCATATGAAAACTATAACTCAATTATACCTCAAGAATATAGGGAACGGGGCAAGGGGGGGAAGATGGGTGGAGGGAGGGTAATTGGTGGGACCACACCTATGGTGCATCTTAGAAGGGTAAAGGTGAAACTTACTAAATGCAGAATATAAATGTCTGAACACAATAACTAAGAAAATGCCATGAAGGCTATGTTAAGTAGTTTGATGAAAATATTTCAAATGTTATATAAAACCAGCACATTGTACCCCATGATTGCATTAATGTACACAGATACAATTTAATTTAAAAAAGAAAAGAAAACTAAATCAATAATGAAAAAGAAATACACAAACACTAATGAAAACTGATGAGCAAAAAAAAAAAAAAAAAAGGTCTGTGCACACTTTTTGTGATATTTGACCCCACAAATAAGCATAAAAAGTCTTCACAAAATCAGCATGTGGCCCAGGGCCACAAGTTGGACACCACAGATGTCCATGATATTGATTTACTGTGAAGCAGTGGTCTGCCTACTTGCAGAGGTATAGTTATTTGGGAAAAGAAACTTCAGTCTTGTGTAAGTCATTCTTGTCTGGTCTCTATCTTGCAGCCGCCACAATCCTAATTGATATAATTTTTCACTTGAATATTGTCCAGGCATGCCTCTACCTACTTCTACTCTGTGAATCAGTCAATGACTCATGATGGGTAGTTTCTAGGGCTCTGACAGACACCCGTCCAAGGCTTTCACACATTTATAGGGCAGCAGGTGACATCTGGGATGTCTTCGGGCATTTTCAATGCCTCTTCTTCAACAATTTCTTCACTCGCTGTCAGATCGCACATCTCACCAGCAGAGCTTATTATTCAAGGTGGTTAAACTCCTCCAGGTGAAGTGAGAATTCTTGACCTTTCTCTGTGAAGCGTCACCCTTTCTGTAAACTCAACAGTGTTGCTAACGAATGATGAGATGATCTGCTGTACACTTTGGTTCCTATAGATTTCTTCAGTTTATATGAACAAATCTTTTTTCTGCCCTTGGTAGTTGACTGAGCCAAGGAAACATAAGCCAAATGAAACCACTGACAAACTAACAGTTTCCTCTTCAGCCAGAGGGTACTTTTAAGGTAAAGGACTGTTTCATTCTATAGTATGAGATTTTTAGAGACAGAGGATTTAGAGCCAGAAATGATCCTACGGGTAATCCAGTCATTTGGCAGAAGGAAAATGTAGAGCAGAAAGTTTGATTTAATCTTTTACATGTATGATCTCAGCACCAAGGCCAGACAATTTCCTATGCAAGTAGGTTTTATATACACATTAATCTTATTTCTTCCTTCCCACAATTTCAGGAGACAAATGCTGATACTCTCATATTACACATGGGGAAACTGAAGTCCAGAAAGCTGAAGCCCTGGGTTTCAAAATCTTTAGATGATATGATGCATTGCATTATTATGTATAAATATTCAATTCCTTATCCTTATCTTGCAGTAAATCCCTACCCCATACAAATTGGGCTTAGCCATTTGGCTTGCTTTGGCCAATGGAATACAGCATAGGTCACGTACAAGCAAAGACTTTTAACGATTGCATGGTTCAACTTGGTTTCTTGTTCCCCTGCCTATTGTTATAAGAAGTTATGTCCTCAAAATTGTTGCTTGAGGTCCTGCAATAAGAAAGGGATCTGAAACTTATCCCTGCCTGAGGAAGACCTAAAACTAACCCATGCCCAATAAGAAAAGGAAAGAAATGTTTGTTTTTATAAGCCAGTGAGACATGGAAGCTATTTGTTACACAGTGTGACCTGTAGAAATTAACACAGATGAGCAGAGCCAGGATCTATCCCCACATCTATCTGCCTCCAAATGCCATACACTCTTTCCCACCAAACATTTCTGTGTCTAGCATGCTTTAGCCTAGGTCAGCACACTAGAACCATGCCTTTAGGCTCCTCTCTCCAGCACCCAAGATATTTTCTTTGACCATTTTCCTTAGGTTCCACACCCTGCTCTCACAGATGCTCTCCTACCAGCTCAAGCTGATGAACTTCTATAGCCTACAAAAAATAAATAAAGGAGAGACTGTCACACACAAACTTCTCCAGTCTTTCTGTCCATCTAGATTTATCGATCCCATAACTTATTCTTTGTCATCTCTCAGCTTGATGGGAAAGCTGTCCTATCTCCTGTCCCAAGCTGGCCTCTCATGTGTTTTCTTAATCCTCTAAATCTCACTTCAGCAATTCTTTTTCTTGTTTCATTTATTCATCTCACTCTCCACTTTTCTCCCCATATTAGCCAACAGACATGTAAGTTTCTCTCTTTTTCTAAAAAAAAGCATAAAACATCTTCCCTAATTTCTTTTATTCTCAGGCTACCTTTTTATTTCTCACCTTCCTGAGAAACCAAATCTTCCACCAAACTGATTCCCTCTTTATTCTCACTTCCTTACCATTTTCATTTCCTCATCCATTCACCAATTTCCAGATTCTGCCCACATTGCTCTGGTGGAACTTGCATAGGACATCTGTGGCTTCCTAATTGGAAAAGCCAATGATTTTTGGTCAGTCTTTGGTCAACTCATGGGGTTGAAAGATAAAATAAAAGATTCTCATACATGCAATTTGCCTCTCTTCCTATTTGATCTCAATGGAGGTTCCTTGTCTCTTTGAAATCTTGTCTCAGGACACAATTATATTTCTCTTCCTCCCTTTCTGACCACTCCATGAAGTTTCTTATGTTTCTACCTGACTATAAATGTTGCTGTTACCAGGGTTGTGTTTTAAGTACTCTTCCCACTCCAGGAGAGCTAATTCATTCTCATGGTTTTCTCTCATTTATGCTGACTCTAAATATCCACTGCCATTTCTGTCACCTTTTGCACATTAGGTTGACCTACCTAATAGTTAACTGAACATCTCCACTTGGGTGCCCATAAAAATGTTCTTCAACATTCTTTAAAACCCACTAGCTTCTTCTGGAAACTTAGTCCTCCTGCAATTTTCTCTCTCAATTGAAATCATCCTCAAGCTCAGAAACTGCAAAGATCTCATTGATTCCCACCCTGTCCCTTAGGTATCTCACAAAGTCACTGTACATGTTTTATCTAGTCTCGCCTCTCCACACCATGGCTACTATCCCAGTTCAAGTCTTCATCATGGCTTGTCTAGACAGGTGTAGTGGCTTCCCCATTCTCCTAACATTTCTGCCTTCTAGTCTTATGGCCCTTCCTGGCTATAATAAGCAGGTGAGATCTACCTCTCTCCTGCATAATAATGTGATTGCTCATAGGACAAATCCTAACTACTTAATGTGATATAAAAAGCTCTTCAAAATATGGTAGCACTTTATTCTTCAACATTATGTCCTGACACATCTGTTCATGAACTCTATATTACAGCCACAATGGATGACTCACTGTTCTTTAATCATAACTTACCTTACTCATTTATTTTCCTTTACAAACATTGTAAATATTGAAAAAACATCACCTAATGATCTCCCATACATGTGCATACTCTGTTTCCCTGGAAAATGTTATATACTTTCCAGAGAAGACAAGTTGCAAATGGCATCTCTCCTGTAAAAGCTCTCCTGATTCCCTTCCTAACAAGTTTCCCTGTATAATGTAGCATGTAGTAGATTCCTACTTCAGATTTTTTCAACAAGTGAGTGAATTTTCCAAGACATAATCACATGAATGAATGAATCTCATCTGACTCTTACACATCAAAGGCTCCTAGACACTTGTCATTAATACTCAGGATTTGATGACAAAGTCAAAGAGTGCAAATTTATGGTTAGGTGGTATAAGTCTAGAGATCAAATATACAGCATAAGGACCATAGTTGATAATACTGTATACTGAAAATTTGCTTAAAAATTTGATTTTAAGGCCAGGCGTGGTGGCTCGTGCCTGTAGTCCCAGCACTGTGGGAAGCTGAGGTGGGTGGATTTCCAGTGCTCACAGTTCGAGACCAGGATAAGCATGAGTGAGCCAGAGTAAAAGACCCCATCTCAACCACCAGACAAGAACACCACCGGGCGTTGGGGTGGGCGCCTTTAATCCCAGCTACTTGGGAGGCAACTGGCATGAGGAATCACTACAAGCAAGGACAATGTAAAAAAAAACAACAAGGAAACTAATAAGAGTGCAAGCCAACTGAAATTGAAAGCAAAATAAGAAAAAATTTAAAAAAAAATTTGATTTTAAGTGCTCTTACCACAAAAAGGGTAACTATGAAAGATAATGGATATCCATAATCAAATATAGTAATTATTTAACTGTGTATAAAATATCAAATTATCATATTGTACACATTCAAAATATACAATAGAATAAATATTAAAGAAAGGACATAGAATTTAATGTCAACTATGAGGGTAGTTTGGCTCTGCCCTCTGTCATCCAAATCACTCATTGAATTGACTACTGTAACTGAGTAGTTTCACCCCTTCCAGCTTCACACATGCACACAGTCAGAGGACAACCACACAAGGCATAAAACAAGACTGCAGAGTATCTAACATCCTTGGGCCAATGCCTTGATCAATTAGTAATGTCCTCCTAAAGTGCCATTGAGACATACTCCAGAGCCACATCCAGATTTAGAGAAAACAGTTGTGTGACTGATTGGTTTTGCCATCCAAGGGCCTGAAAAGATGAGTAGCACTCACATTACAATTTTGTCATCTTATCTATGGTATTTGAATAACTAAAATCCCATTCGATAATCACCAAATAAGCTTCCATGGTTATGTTTTTAATGTGAAAATATGTTTGCTTGTTAGTCATATTTACATTTCCTTTAAATGGTGCTTTTGTTTATTAGAGTCTACAGCTCTGATGAAGAATATTTAATTTAGGCTCGGCACCTGTGGCTCAATGGGCTAAGGCACCAGCCATGTACACCTGAGCTGGCGGGTTTGAATCCATCCCTGGGTTCGCCAAACAACAATGACGGCTGCACCCAAAAAATGGCCGGGTGTTGTGACAGGCTCCTGTAGTCCCAGCTACTTGGGAGGCAGAGGCAGGAGACTCACTTGAGCCCAGGAATTGGAGGTTGCTGTGAGCTGTGATGTCACAGCACTCTATCCAGGGTGACAGCTGAGGCTCTGTCTCTAAAAAATATATATATATTTAATTTAAAGAAAACCAACAAATTTTTTTAGCATACAGTATTAGGCAATGAAGGATAAAACATAGTCTCTGTCTTTAAGGAAATAACTATGCAGAAGGAAGAAAAGCTACAAATTCATTAAAGATTTTTGAAGTTTTGAGAGTTGAAATAATAATACAAATAAAACTGCAAACTATATTGCAATCCCTGCATTATTAATTGCCAAATGAGCACTTCGAATTAGTATGATGAAGATAGCATGCAGGTATTTGAACCTACCACCTCCAGCATATGGGGCCGGCACCCTACTCCGTTGAGCCACAGGTGCCACCCGGCATGCAGATTTTTTTTACAACCTTGATCACTCCTGTCAGTAGAAGAAAATGAAGGGTGAGTTTGCTTAGGAAATATACATGTGAAATGCAAATATATTTGTGATATGTCAGCATATCATCTCTAAGGAGCAGTAAGACTATTACTTAAACTGATACCATTTTCTGATAGCAATGACTGGCTTAAAAAATATTTCAGACTATTATGGGGGTACAAGCATTTTGGTCTCATGAATTGCTTTTGTGCAGTTTAAATCAAAGTTATAAGTGTGCCCATTACCTAAATAGTATGCACTGTACCCATTAGTGAGAATTTACCTGTCCCCTTTTCTTCTCTCCCACCTACTTGGCTTCTGTTGAGTTTTACTACCATATGTGCACATGTGACTTGACAGAAGCCATAGAGCAAATAGACAACCTACAGAATGAGAGAAAATATTTGCATGCTTTACATCCAATAGAGGGCTGATAATCAGAATCTATAAAGAGCTCAAACCAATCAGCAAGAAAAAAATTCAAGCAGCCCCAGTAGGAAAAAGACATGAACAGAAGCTTTTCAAAAGAAGACAGACTAATGGTCAATAAACATATGAAAAAGTGCTAAGTGAGCATTGGACTCTGAGGAAGCAAGACCCAGAGATTGACCACATCCTCAATGAACAGTGACCACAACTAATAACTTTTTGCCTTTAGCAGCATTCACCCTTCACAGTCATACCTTGTAATAAATTAAGAGGTTCTCAGGCTGAGTGATGGCAGGTAGCCTCATTGAAAATCAGACCCTCATGTGCTGGAAGCCACTGGAGTCTGGCACATAGGCAGAGCCACTTGGCAGTACAATATCCCCCTGGGGAGCACACTGGAAGTGAAATAAATGAATTCAACAGTTCTGCTATCTCCAAGCATAATAAAATTGTTTTTTGTAAGCAATCATTTTCAAGACAATAAGAGAATTCTGTCCTCTAGAGAAAGGGTCCCCAGTGAGAGGTCAAAATGTTTTGGTGGATCTGAGTTTTCCCAAGTAAATCTTAGATACCAGGATATGGCATCATCCCTTACCCTACTGAAATCAATAGCTGATGTGCCTCTAAGGCAATAGTAACCACCATCACCCAACCTTTGTCCTTCTTCCACACTTCAGTGTTCTCTCCCAGGGACGTTAATACTGAACCTCTTGGGAATCTTAATTCAGGACCCCCCACCCCATTTCACTCAGATACTCAGAAGTATTCTCACCCCCATCATCATGGTATAGTATGTATTTACTACTCTTCCAAGAAAAATGGAAATTCTGTATTTTACAAAGGAAACATCCTTATTTTTAAGTCAGCCCACCACAATTAACTTCAAATTGGCTGTGAATGTTCATTTATTCCTTTCTTTAGCACAAATTTATTCATCATTCACTGTTGGAAAGTACATGTTAGAATTTAAGAGCTAAAATTTAAGAGTTAAAATTGGTTAGCTGTGAGTGGAAAGATCCCAAGATAGAATGTGCCTGCTGTGTGTGAGGAACAGCAGAGGCTGGTGCTGATGCTCTAAAGGAGAGGGAAGGACTAATAAGAGAGGAGGCCAAGGCACTAACATGGCTCAGAATAAAAAGGCCTCATAGCCCATTGTGGTGAACTTGACCCTCTGAGCTACCTATCAGTCATCCCCCTTTATACCAGGACTGAAGCTCAGGGAGGTGATGTGGCTTGCCCAAGGTCATACACATGATAGAACCAGGATCCAAATCCACGCCTACCTGGCCTACCCTCCACTCTGCATGGTCCACTCATGTGTATGTGAGCAGGTGCACACACACACTTATACTCCACCCACCATGTTCAGTCCCCCAACACACCAAACTCTTCACTCCTTACTGCCCTCATGCATGCTGTTCCTTCTGAACAAATGCTCTTGCCCCTACTCTTGATCTGCTGGGTGCATCTTTAGAGCCTCAGTTCAAATATAATGAACTCCAAGGCCTTTCCTGACCCTGTACTATAATCTGTCTCCATCCCACAGCCTTGTCTCTTAAAGCCCTCATCCTACTTCCTTTTGGAATAGCATATTTATTTGTGTGTTAGTTTATCTGCTTCCCTCCCCCCCAGACTGTGTCTCTACCCAGTGCCAGTCAAGGGCCTGGCACACTCAATAAACATCAATTGAATAACTGAGAAGACCCAAAGGCGAAAGAAGACAAAGTAGGAAGAACCTAGAGAGGCTTCCTGGCATCTGTTGGAAAGGGAAACTGATGGCTGCCACAAGAGAGATTTGGGGTTATCTGTAGCCCAGGCTGTTTCCGTCTCACTTTTGGAAAGAGATGCTGCAGCCTGTCTCTGACTGTTCCACAATCTAATACATTCACCATGTGACTCATCCCCCCAGCAGTCTCTGGAATGAATGTTATTTGGAGTAATTGGCCAAGCACTTAGAAAATGCTAAGGTTTATTTTTAAATATGATTAGGACCTGTCTCTTGCTTTCTGCAAAATCATGTGTGCTCCTTAGAGATATGATCACTGGACTCTTAAAACCAACTTTTTAATCTTGTCTTCCAAACGAACTTGCTAAATTGTGGGAAAACATAAATAACCTATCCCCATTTAATTGATAAGAAAACTGAGATTTAGGGGAGACCAGCTCTTTTGAAACCAGAGGTAGCTATGTTTGCCTAACTATCTGGCCTCTCCCTTGCCAGGAATGCAGATGGTTCCCCAAAGAGAAGAAGAATCTAGAAAAAGGGAGCCACTGCCTTCTTGGTTTGGTGTTTAATGTGGCATCAGGAGCAACCAATCTTTCTAATTAGGCTGCAGGAAGCCTGTCTCTCTTTAAGAACCCATTAGCAAGCTGGCAGAATCTCATCCCATTACCATGTAAATAAATAAGGATAAATTTTCCCACCTAAATTTTCCCAGGGCTGAACCAAAACTCTCCCCCTTTGGACATATTTGATAACCTGCTCGTTATGGAATACTTCACAATTAAAGATAGTGTGCTCTGGAAGTAACTAATTCATCATGGGGGAGGGGAGCATGGGATAATTAACATTCTCTGGCTGGCTTTGACTGGGAAATAGCTTAGTAAGCACAAGGACATTTCTTGGGCTATTTCCATCATGAGGGCAGAATAAATAAAATGGATCCTTTTACCAGCTAGACCTGAAGAATCTACATCAGGTCAGTTGGCCCCAGGGTTCTCTGAGTTGGGTTCTGACCTCCACTAAAGCAAAGGAAGTTGACCAGTAATGCTGCCCTGGGGCGGGAGGACGTACTTATAGGGGATGGGGAGAGGGTGTCTCAAAGCCACTTCTTTTTTTTTTTTTTAACCAAACACTGTCTTTCACTTTTATTGCCCTGAAGCTTTTCTGAAGCTGCTTCATGAACAAAAGGCCAAATACTATAACAAAAGATAGGCTTACTGTTTTAGTCACTTAGGAAATAACAAGATCTATGAGAGTTATGAACAAGGAACTGTGGATGAAAACATACATATGTATATGTGTGTATACAGAGGGTGCTGAAAAATGAATACACATTTAAGAGATGTTATCTATGTATTACTTATTGAAATTGAAGGTACTGTTACTTGTCAAGTGTACATATCCATTTTGCCTGCAATTTGTACACTTTTAGGGAATGATCGATTTCACAAGATCACTTAAAATATTTATACATATTTTTTGGCACCCTGGTATATATCATAATATCACATCACTTTACCAATATTTTCCTTTCTAGTTTGTGATTTTTGTGTTTAAGGAATCTTTGCCTAAATTTACCACCTTGACCACCCAGAGTACTGGGATTACAGATGTGAGCCATGGCTCCTGGCCTTCCAAATATTGCATGGAACATGTGCATTCAAATTTAATTGGGTGGTTTGCATTTTACCTGGCAACCCTGTCTGTGTAACCTGT
>CAUYON010136301.1:0-48526 GCA_963573935.1 Arctocebus calabarensis
TGGAAGTGGAACACATTATTCTTAGTAAAGCATCTCAAGAATGGAGAAGCATGAATCCCATGTACTCAAGTTTGATATGAGGACAATTAATGACAATTATTGACACGGTGGGGGTGAAGGAAGGGAAGAGCAGAGAGAGGAAGAATGAGAGAGGGGTGGGGAAAGGAAGAGCAGAGAGTGGGAAGGAGTGAGGGGGGCGGGGTCTTGGGGTCTTGGTGTGTGCCACACCTTTTGGGGGCAAAACACGATTGTAAGAGGGACTTTTTCCAACAAAGCAACCAGTGTAACATGGTTTCTTGTACCCTCAATGAATCCCCAACAATAAAAAAAAAAAAGAAGAAGAAAAAAATAAATAAATAAATAAATAAAGTTCAGAAATAAGCGCATGTCATAAGAAAATCTCAAGACAAGCTACTGAGGAGATCTATTATAATACAGACTAAGTCAGAGCAAGTACATTAAAATCCATATGCTCCTGGGATATGGATATATCATATAGCATATATTTAAGGAAAGAGCAAGAATTAAGAATGTCAATGTCTAGGCTCAGGGCCTGTGGCTCAACAGGCTAAGGCGCCAGCCATGTAAACCTGAGCTGGTGGGTTCGAATCCAGTCTGGGCCTGCCAAACAACAATGATGGCTGCAACCAAAAAATGGCCAGCCGTTGTGGTGGGCACCTGTAGTCCCAGCTACCTGGGAGGCGGAGGCAGGAGACTCGCTAGAGCCCAGGAATTGGAGGTTGCTGTGAGCTGTGATACCACAGCACTATATCCAGGGTGACAGCTTGAGGCTCTGTCTCAAAAAAAAAAAGAAAAAAAAGAATGTCAATGTCTCTGTCTTAATAAATAAAATATTTACATGATAAGGATCACTGTGGGCCAAATATCCATGTCTAAAATCATTCTCCTATCTAGGAGAGGAAGAGTTGACATTGATGAAGAGTTGACATTTTGGAGGACTCTCGATGTTTCTGATTAGGTAAGCCTCACCTTTTCACTAGACATTTTGTTATGGAATAGGGCCAGATGAAACTGGGCTAGTAATCTGTTCTTTTAAAGATAATTTTGTTTGATTGCCACATAATTGATCAGGTGTTGAATGAGAAGGCACCACTTGGTTCTTATGAGAATACAAAATTAATATTCAGCCAGAAATTTTTGATTTTGGAGCTGTGACCACGTCTCAGTGGTGCACACTATTGGATGCCGGGAAGGACAACAGGATCCTTTTATGCCATGGTGATCAGCATCTCTATTGAAGGTCCCGTTTAAAAGATGAAAATGTGAAAATCATGGGAGATTAAGCAGGGGAAAAAATGCGAATTTAAACCCTAAGGACCTACAATTACACTAATAATGCCTTTCATTATGGTTATTCTGCATTAATCTGCCTCCAGTGCTTGAGTAATAGCATTTTCCTCTGGGGTCAGCAGGGCTGGGGTTTCCATGGGGAATTGATTGCTCTGTTTGTGCAGAAACTAGGCTCCTTCGGAGGAGAGGAAGGTTCTTGTTTAGGCAGGATGAGCAATAATAGCCAAGGACATGTAAGTTTTTAAAGAAGGGGAGGCCTCAGAACCCTATTCACAGGCTTCTTCCATCACCCTTCATGCTGTTGAACATGGAGGCGGCTGTATCTAACCCTGAGTGTGTCTCATTCTGACAAGCTGAGTGGCTGTTTGTTCCCTCTGTGGAGATGGAGGACAATCTGGTATATAGTCCATGGGGAAACAGACAGCTTGTTTTCTGAGAATACAAATTAGAATCATTTCTTTGACAGGCAATTTGCTAAATTGTAACAAAATTACCATGTACATACCTTTTCAACCCAGCTATTCTAGATGTAAAGTCATATGTGCAAATGAACACACAGGCACAAAAGTATTTATCATAATTTTTATTGAAATAACAGAATCCTGGACCTAATTGTTAGTAGGTGCTGGTTATATAAAATCAATTCATCTATACTTTGGAATACTATGGAAATACATTTTTTTAATTGAGTTAGACCTATATGTATGAAGGAGAATATTGTTCCAAAGTATATTGTTTGATCATTGAAAGAAAAAATACTATATTTTTCCCATTATTTGTACTTTCAAAATGTGAATACAGGCTCAGGACCCATAGCACAGTGGTTATGACACCAGCCACATACATCAAGGTTGGTGGGTTCGATTCCAGCCCAGGCCAGCTAAACAACAATGATAATTGCAACAAAAAATAGCTGGGCTTTGTGGCAGGTGCCTATAGTCCCAGCTACTTGGGAGGCTGAGGCAACACAATTGCTTGAGCCCCAGTGTTTGAGCTTGCTATGAGCTGTGACGCCACTGCACTACCAAGGGCAGCATAGTGGGACTCTGTCTCCCAAAAATAAATAAATCAATAAATAAATAAATAAAATGTGAATATATGGATTATATAAGAATATACACATGTAGTTTTGCCTATAGAGAGCATATCTCTAGCAGGACATCCCAAAACCTGGGGAAAGATCTAGGAGTCAAGAGGAGGAAGGGTTGTGAGTGAATGCAAGCCAGGGAGGAGCTGAGCTGCAGTGCCCTTGCAAATGAGTCCAAAACTGATGGCCTCTGGGGGAGATTAGGAACTGCTCTGACCCTTGGAGGTTGTGCCAAATTGAGGCAAGTGGACAGGCCTTTGTATTCCCACATCAGCCAGGCAAGGACCATGAGTGTCCCTGAAAGGACAATGCACCACACCTTCGCGTCATTCCCCATGATAGATGAGTTCTGAGCTCTCTAAGTGGTGACCCAAGTACCTGCCCCACTGTGAGGGATCAGGGTGGAACCCTACAGCACCTAACACCCATGATCTGTTTCACTGTCGTCATTATTCAACTTCAGGGACTTGCGCCTTGTCTCTCGCACTAAATTATAGGCATCTGACGTTACTTTGGTTTTCTGCTGAGTCTAGCAGAAATGTACACAGGGTTAAATGGTGAAGTACAGGAAGGGTAATGAGCTTGGCACCAGCGAGCAGTTTTTGATTCCTGTCCCAGTTCTGGTCACTCTTAGCTTAAGGGCCTTCCACCTGCCTGGCTCTCAGTGCTCTCATTTAAAAGACGAAGTGGCTGCACTGCCTGACCCCCCAGATCCCCCAGTCTGACTTTTATGCAGAGAATGACAGACATCTATGGTGTTTCCCAAATGATACTGATACAATTCTATCGAAATAAATTAAAACTCCTAACTAAATAAGCCATGTGTCAGAGCAGCAGTCAGTCATCAGAGATGGGCTATAAACTTGGGAGTTATCTCAGTCCATCCAGGCTGCCATAATAAAATGGCAAACTCTAGGTGGCTCGAACACTAGATATTTATTTCTCAAAATTCTAGAAGTTGGGAAGTTCAAATCATACATTAATTCAAAAACAGCATCGGACATGCAATGTCCACATATTCTTATTGCTAAAAGCCATTTTCTTCCTTCCCTTTTTCCCTCCCTTCCTTCTTTTCTCCACATCTCAAAGTAGACACATTATATTTGATTCTTTGTTTCTTTATGTCCCCCTCCTCAGTTATTTTCATGATTTCACAGCAGATCTACATTTTGCTTTCCTCTAACTGTCTTATCATCATTCAACTGAGGTCAAATATTTGCAACCATCACATGGGTAACTGGCATGGCCCACTGTACCCTGTCAGGAGGCATAGAGTATCAGGCCACTGATCATGAGCAGGACCAAACTTGAACACTGGTTAGTTTGTCACATCACATCCCTCTATTATAAAGACATTTCTGGCCTCACGCCTGTATTCCTAGCACTCTAAGAAGCAGAGGCAGGTGGATTCCTTGACCTCCGGAGTTCTGAGACCAATCTGACCAAAAGCGAGACTCTGTCTCTACTAAAAATAGAAAAAAGAAAAGCTAGGTGGGCACTGTGGCAGGCTCCTGTAGTCCCAGCTACTGAAGAGGCTGAGACAAGAAGATTGGTCAAGTTCAGGCATTTGAGTTTGCTGTGAGCTATGATGACGCACTCTACCCAGGGCAACAGAGTGAGACTCTGTCTCAAAAAAAAAGAAGACATTTCCCTTTTTGCAATGAATAAGTAAACTGAGGGGTTTTCAAGGGTGTGGGACTTTCACTACAAGGTAAAACCAGCAAGGAGAGTTGGTCAACCTATATACAATTTTAAAATCGCCTATTTTAGGCCCTAACTTCCACAAATATCTTTCTTTATATTTCCCTTTCTGAGATTCTCAAGATGATGTTCTTTGCTGCAACGGGTCTTATAAACATAGCTTTATAAGTTCTGCTGTTATAGCACAAAAGTAGTCATCTACAGTAATAAATAAGTGAGCATGTCTGCATTTTAATAAAACTTTACTTATAAAGACAGGCATTGGGTTGGATTTGGCCCATAGACTACAGATCATCAAGCCCTGACCTGGGTGGTGTTTAATATTGTTTTGCTAT
The DNA here is from genome assembly GCA_963573935.1 of Arctocebus calabarensis. NCBI lineage: Eukaryota > Metazoa > Chordata > Mammalia > Primates > Lorisidae > Arctocebus > Arctocebus calabarensis. Next base: position 4,435 of record CAUYON010136301.1, read on the forward strand.
TCTCTCATAATGAACAAGTCTTTGAGTGCTGACTCCATATCACATCTTGTGTATTATGTGCTACTCCATACCAGGCTATTTGCCACCCTCGGGTTCACCTGTAAAGATTCATGCTGCACCCATTTACCAGATGAGGACACATGTTCAAAATCTCAAAGCATATAAGGGACTGCTGCTGTGATTAAACCCCAGGTCTTTAGATTTCAGACTGACCCAGTGTTCTTTTGCTCTTTTCAACAAATCAAATGAAGGTTCCATTTAAACACACACACACACATACACACCCCTGTTGGGATTCTGCCAAGGAAAGAAGACAACTAATTTGTACCAGTCTGTTGTGTTGGGGGCAAGGTTATACCTTCTAGCCACATGGCTAAGCTAGGATTTTGGCAATTAGAGAATTAGAGAGAAACTGTCCTAGGCTAAAGCAGGACACTTTACAAGTACATGGAGATGTGTCCCCATGATTACCTTCTGCTGTTGATACTTTGTGAAGTTCAATCTGAAAACACTGGAAGAGTCACAGTATGGAGAAGCAAATAGACCTGCATGCCAGTGAGGGGAAGGACCATGAGCACCTGGGCAGGCCAGAGGCATCCAGGGTCCCCAACCCCTCCTCTTTGCACCACCTCCTGGTCCCTGTCGTAGGAACTGTGGGGAAGAGGGGATGCAGAGGGCACTGGACAGGGGGTTGAAGGAAGGTCTGACTTTAAGGAATATGACTCAGTCACTCCACCTCTCAGACAGAGGTGGTAAGCTGATGGTCTACAGGCTGAAACTGACCCGCACACAGGTGGGTTTGCTTTGGGCCACGTGCCTGGTATTTAAAATCATTTCTACTAGTTGGCAAATAAAATCTTCCTGTCTTCCTTTTTATGAATCATCCAGATGATGGATACAGTCACAACAGGTGAAACTTTTCAGAGGACAGCTGGAGGCCCAGGTGAGGATTTGAGGGTTGGCAGCACCTGGTATACATGAGCATCTTGGCACCTGAGTCATTGAAAGCTGCTGCCTGTGCCCAGGGCGCATTGGAGTTTTCCATCCCTGCTAGACCAGTCTGTGTCCTCATTGGTAGAGTGTGGTGAGTGCCAGATGTTCTGGGTGCCATAGAGGCTATGTGCAGGGCACAATGTAGACACAGGGCCAGGACAGAGTCTACAGGGAACAGGGATGCCCAGAGGAAGCTGCATCTTGAATAGAGGCTCTCCCAGTTAAAGGCTGCAGGGGGTGGGACAGGGAAGGCTGAAGTCCAGTGGGCAGTTCCACAGGGGGGAGAATAGAAGACCACGAATGTCCAGCAAGAAGTTTGGCCTTGTCCCAAGACCCAAAGGGAGCCCTTGAAGATTTACCTGTACGGGAGTTACCTGATGGAGATTGTATTTTGTAAAGATCTCTCTGGGCCACAGAATAGAGAGATAGGGAGGAAAGATGGAGCAAGGAGGCCAAAAGGGGGTGGGGGGGGCAGCTGGATAAATCTAATCAAGAAGCCAAGGGCCAGGACTAGGGTGAGACAAGAAAGGTGCCCAGGATGCAATATTTAAGCGTCACTGGAGGTTTGGCACCTCAGACCAACTGCTTCCTAAGATGTTGACTTGGGGCCTCTGGTGTGCCCCACCCAAGGGCAGGCCCTGGATTAGCCAGCCATGGGGGAGAATTCCCTATTTTTTAAAGTTAAGAACCTACTGAGGTTCCTTGCTAATTATTATTGATTCTTTTCTTTCATTGGAGGACTTGAGGGTAGGGGTTCAAATTCTAACTGTAAAACTCATCAGCTTTCACACAATCTCCCTCCTCTATTGCCCTACATATAAAATGGACCCAAGGTCCTCCAACCTCAGGGCTGCTTCAAGTGCAGAGGATGAGGAGGGCCAGGGCAGACAGCCGACAGCCCTGGAGAGCCTTGGTCTGTGCCACTGATATCAATTTCTTTTGAAAGACCTCAGGGCCAATAGCTTCTTCTGGACCCACTAAGCTATGATTTCAGAGCCTGTCACTCCTCTATTCCTTTTTTTCCCAAGGGTTTGCCCTAGCTGTCTTATTAAATAAGGAAAACATCTGCATTTGGGTCTTTTTAGCAAAAATCCCCACATCTGGAAAATATTGGTCAAGAGTCTAATTAAGTATGTCAATGACAAATTGTTCTCACAGGAAGTATTTAGGGCTCCAAGATAATTGGGATTTAATGCCCTTGGCCCTTGTCCTTGTCTGCTTGTTTACTTATCCTCATAGAGGTAGGGGAGGTATGGGTCCCACCCCCATCCAGCCCCAATCCCTTAATCCTTGGCCACACTGCCTGCCATGAGAAAGCCAAACCATGGGTGCAGGAAGCTGCCCTCAAGTGCAGAGCAAGGGTAGAAGCTGTGTTTGAAGCTGAGGCTCTTAAAGCCACACAATTCCTCCCCCTCCACTGAAATCTCTGTCCACTCCATTCAGGCAGGCATTTCTGGTCAGGCCCACATGCTGTTTAAAAATAAACATTCATTTCTCTTTCTTGAACTCTAGTCTTTCACCCTCCAGAGAGCCTCAGCCTTCAGAGGAAATGGGTTCCCTGCCCCTTCCCAGCTCCCAGCCAGTGATTCCCAACTTCTGAGCCAATGAAATGTAATGGGCCTTCAACCCAATGCTCCCTCCTCACCATGGGGAAGTCATTTCTCACTAACTGAAGGGCTTTGAGAAGATGTTCCCATTCCTATGAAGCTTCGGGAGGAGCCCCTCCCACTCCCGGCTGCTGATTCCCTTGGCCATAGCTCCCCCCAGCACCATTGTGGATGGCCCGCCTTAGCTTCCCTGGCCAGAGGCAGAGGGCAAGCTAGGACAGGACCAGCACATATTGGTAATTTATGTTGCATAAGGCATGGTCAGGGCTGGAGAGACTCAAGGGGCCTCCTTTTGGGTGCCTCTGAGTCCTCCCCTACTGCTTCTCCATGCCTCCATTCCAACAGTAAGTCCCTCAATGCACACTTTCATCCCCATGGCCACCACCCAGTCCAAGGCATCGTCTTGTCTGTCCCACAGTCCCAGCCTCCTCATGGTCTCCTGACTTCCTCCCTCCTGCGGTCCCTCTCACAGACAGCCAGGTGCCATCTCAGTGAGAGTGCATCTCAGGCCTGAGCACTGTCTAGGGCCTTCCCCATGGGCATTCATCTGACCTTGCTGTCTTCTGAGTTCTTTCTACTACCTAAAATCATTTTTAGAACCCATTTTGTCAGTGAATGCCATGAGAACCTAGACTCTCTGACAGTAGCCATTTGGTCTGTCTAGTTAACATGAGACAAGCAAGGTGCCCCAGAGCACAATATTTAAGGTAGCACTCACTTTCGAGTGCTGACTCCGAGAGTGAGTGCTACCCAGAGAGTGAGTGGCTCCTTAAATGTTGTGGGCTAGATGCCTCACTTGCTTCCCAGCTCTATTCCCAGGGCCATATCCCCAGTGTCTCTGTCTACTTCAAGCATAGCAGGTTTTGGGATGAACGAATTCTGACTTTGTCAAGGTTGAGAATTCATCCAAGTTCCCCACATCCTGCCCAATACGCCCAGAGCTCCCTCTGCTCTCCAACCCCATGCCAGTTGTGGACCACCACCTTGATCTAGGCAGCTGCTCACTTTCAGACCACAACACCCATGAAGACTCCAAGTGACACCCAGCCTCTCATCCACAGTAGAATGGACATACCCACAGCAGACTTGGGGATCCTTAGGAGATAGTGAGATCTTCATTTGCCAGAATCCCTGAGTGAACATGGGGCAGAGGTTCCCCATCTGTACTCCTATAGAAATTAAGCTTCATATGATTGAAAAAGGAACCCCTATTGTGCAAAGAAATGGAGATTTCAGGGTTCTTCTGAACAATAGCTAAAATTATTGAAAAATTGATACAGAGGAACAGTTTTAGAGCAGGATTCAGGAAATCAAGGAAGTAAGATTTTATAAACACCTGCCTCCTGTTGAGAATGATATTTACCAAAGCCAAGCAAATCCTGCCTGTTTATTTTCCAGAGAAGCTGCTAGTTCAAGACTTCCAACTCATCAAAGAGCCCTCTAGACCAGGGTATTTCTAGCTTTTCTTCTTTCTTTCCATTGTTTCTCCCTTTTTCTTTCTCTCCTTCCTTTCTTCCCTTTTCCTTTTCTTTCCTTCTTCCTTTACATTTTTTTATTTTTATTTTTTTTCTTGCAATGAGATAGTTTACTTAGATAAAAGTGAACATGAATGTCCAATATACACAGCTCACCAGAAAGAAAGAAAGACGTTCTCTTTGGCTCAAACCAAGGCCTCAAGTTTAGACTTTCGACATTACCACTCATGGAATTTACACATAGAGCTTTGGTAAGTATATGTATGTATCCAAACACCAATTTGTTACAGGTAAACAATAAAAATATACTAATACTTTTGTGTACTGTTCTGCATTTGCAATGCACAGGAACACATCTTTGGGGGTGTTTTGTACACAGCCCAAAGAAGCAATCAGAAAGATCCATGTGCATTTTATTCTGACTCAATTTAGTTCATTTCCACCAACAGATCTGGGTGCTATATCTTTTGCTATGTCATCTTACAGATGGCCTCAAATACTGCAAAATTTCTGCAGGAGAATTTGCCAGCAAAACAGTCCCCCCCCCCTTTTTTTTAGTGTATGTGCTGCCGAAGCGAGCACCAGTCTCTCTCCCCTTATCAAGGGCGTCTTCCCTCCTTGCATGCAGCTCTTTGCTCAGCAGGCCAGTTCTCATGGTGCCCTCCAGTGGCCAGCATACCACACCAGTCTCTTTCTCTGATTAATTTTGGTGGGAGTTCACACATCAGAAGCCTTTCCGCCTATGGTGCAGTGCCTCCTGGCAAGTCTCCTAAGGTGGTGAGACTGTCCCACTACCTTTCTGGTTGATGATTCCTCAACCAAATCCTCATGGGATGCTGCCAGCGCTTTTCACCAAGCTATCATTCCCCAAATGTGCCTTGTTGCTCTGTGCTTCTGTCTGATGGTCACCACACTAAAGCTAACCTCCAACACTCTCCAGTGGCACAAGGCCCTACCATTAACCTTAGGAAAGAAGACGAACATTATCTGAGGGTCCGCTATATGCCAGGCAGATGTCAGGCTGTTAATGTATGTGGTTGAATCATCATAATATCAGGGTATTGTCATCTCCAAGTTGACAGTTGAGCAAACACAAGCTCAAAGAGATTAGATGGGTTCCTCAAGGCTTCACAATGAGAAAACAGTGGCAAAATTACTCAACCCCAGCTCCTTCCTCGATCTTTTTTCCTAAACATTTCAGGATAATTCATTAAGGGAAAGGATAGGAAAACAATATATACTGAAACCAGTCAAGCACTGAACTCTTGAATAGATACTTGTTCTACTAATTCCTCCTAATCCACCTTTCCATTACCTATCCACTTATTCAACAAATTATTTTCCATCTACAAAATTCCTAGGATTTTTCTAGGCACTAGGCACACTAAGAGAAATAAGTCCTGGTAAAGAATTGTTCCAAGGGAGGTGACGCCTGTGGCTCAAAAAAGTAGGGCGCTGGCCCCATATGCCGGAGGTGGTGGGTTCAAACCTAGCCCTGGCCAAAAACTGCAAAAAAAAAAAAAAAAAAAAATTGAATTGTTAAAAGGGTAGAAGATAAGCCACTCACTGTCATGGATGTGAGGGGCTGCCTCACATGAGAAGAGACCCCAGCCCCTGCCTAGATGCAGAGCTTCTAAGAAGTGGTGAGGCATCCAGAAGGGAATGAGGAAAGCAATGCCCTCAAGTAGTAAGCTGAAAATACTACTGAGAAGCAGTACTTCTTGAGACTGTGTGCCAGGCAGGGTACCACATGGACCAGGTTACTTCATCCTCACAACCCCCTATGGAAGGGTACTCTTATGATTCCCCATTTCATTGGTGAGAAGCTTCAGAAATGGAAAAGTAAAGAGCTTCTCAAGAACACGTGGCTCGTTTGTGGTGAAGTCAAACTTTGAATTAAAATCTCACTGTCTTCAAAGTCAGGGTTTTAACCTCTAGGTTATGGATAGAGCTAAGAAGGGATATAAGGAAGGCATCATGCGAAACATGATTTTTTTTTTAAGGATTTTGACCTTGATCTGAATATCTTTAGAGGTCATTAAAGGATTTGGAGTCAAGGAATGCTATCAGACTGGATTTTATGAAGATGGATCGGAGAGGCTGTCTGAACAGGGTAACCTGTAGGAAACAGGTTATTCCCAGTCCAAATGACAGTCCAAAAGAACAGAAGGGACCACCCCGAGACATGTTGAGCAGGAGAAGCCAATTCAAGTGGGTAGATCAAACAAGCTGCTGGGTGTGTGAGTCCAGAGTGCAGAAAATGGGGGGGCTTGTAATAAAGACTGGGATTTGTAAGAACATAAATCCAGGCTAAGGTTGTGGGTAATATGACTCTAGGAAGATCAAGAGAAGAGCTGGGGAGAAGGACAGGGCAGGTTGATGGGGGAGCAGACACCTCCAAAGGACACTAAGGAGCAGACAGGCAGAGTGTAGGGTGCTAGAAAGGCAAGAAAATAGAGCTCTCTCAAGGATAGAGTGAGGAGCAAATGCTTCAGAGGGGTCAGAACACATGGGGACAGAAGATGTCCATGCTTTTTTTATGGCCTCCAGTTTAAGATTAAGAGGAAGTCATGATTCAAGGAAGTTGTATTTGGTTCCCAGCATCTCACCCACCACAAATTTCAAAACTTCTCTCCATCTGGAACACAGAAAATGATTTGCAGTCCTCAGATGGTTACAAGGGCACCAGTTTTTGCCAAGTCACATTATTTGACAGAAATGGGCCGTGAAATGCCTGCTAATTGCTACAAGATTTAAAACAGAGAGAAGGGCCTGAGAAAGGGAGGTGGGAAGGCACAGTGTCAGTCTTTCATGTGGGGAGTGGGAATCTGGGGATAACAAAGCATAATGGGCCTGCTTCTCCAAGCTCCAAATTACCAGGATCATTTTATACTGGTGAAAGAAGGATGAAGCTTTTTAAAATGGGCAATTATGACATATTTTTTTTCATTGTCGAGAAAGCTAAACCCCAATTATCCCAGCTATTTTGGAGGGGTTTTCAAAAGGCGCTCATGCCATTGTTGAGCTCATCTCCTCGGGCTCCAGGGAGAGGTTTATTTGCCATGGTAATCCTGGTTGATCCCTCCTCTCCCTACCTGACAAGTCTTTGCAGCATTCTTCCCACATGTTCTGTTCCTGCCCTGGAGTTGGACCGCGGGGACCTTGAACCAAGTGAAGGAAACTGCTTCCAAATTACCAGCAATGCCTCTACTGAATCTTTAAAAGTGCTGTGTGTTCCCTCATTCTCTGATCTTTGGAAAGCACCCCTCAAATCATGCCATGCCCTGATCTAAGACCTAAAATCTTCCCTAACTCCTTACTGCCTAGTAAATCTAGTTTAAAGGCTACCACCTCTGGAATTTGATCCAGGATTTTTCCCCTTTCATTCATTCATTTGCTCATTCATCACAAAAATATTGAGCAAGTTGTGTGTTAGACACTATCAGGTGCTAGAAGAGTCTTTGTCAAAGAAAAGAGGCAATAAAGAAGGCAGGAGGTCAGCATACAGTATGGGAGGCTCTGCTGATGAGGATAAATGACATCAGGATGAAGACAATGTGATGCCGGGGCTGAGTGTGGAAGGAAGAAGGCACCTACTGGAGACACGTTTCAAAAACAGAATCTATAGGACTTGAAGTCCTGGTGGGCTGTGAGGAGTGAGCACAATGCTCAGGTTTCAAGCGTGGGTAGTTGGGTGAAAGGTAGCACCATTACTATTCTGGTTGGAATGTGTCCCCCAGATTTCATGTGTTGGAAACCTAATCCCTAAATTCATATGTTGGTGGTATTTTGAGGTGAGGCCTTCAGAAAGTAATTAGGATTAGATGACATCATCAGGGTGGGGCCCCAGTAATGATACTGGTGGCTTTCTAAGGAGAAACCTGAATTGATATGCACACTTATGCCCTCTCACCATGTGATGCACCCCCCCACGTTATGACACAGCAAAAAGGCCCTCAGCATGCTCTGAACCTCTAGAACCACGAGCTAAATAAATTTCTCTTGTTTATAAATTACCTCGTCTCTGGTATTCTGGTACAGCAACAGTAAATAAACTTAAGACAACTAGCAAAAGAGGAACCACAGAGAATAAATGTGTCTGACAGATGAGTGAGTGAGTTTCTTTGGGGATTTGCTGGCCAGAGGGGCCCCATGGACAGGAGGAGGTGACCTGTGGGGAGTTGCTCATGGGAATCTGGAGCAGAGGTGAGGAGTCCAGGCTGGAGAGAGAGAGATAAGGGAGTGGCCAACCCAAAAGTAGACATTGGAGCACTGGTTATGAACAAAATCATGCAGGAAGATGGCGCCAAATGGGTCAAACCTGGGGAGCATGAACAGTTAGGGGCCAAAGGAAGGAAAATAAGACTGCAGAGGTGAAATGAACTTATTTGTGAAAGTTAAAGATTCCCAGTCAACCTAATAGAAGCAGAGATGGGATTAGAGGTGAGTATCGCACTGAGCACCTTCACACTTTTTCCATTTTCTTGTGTAATAATTTGATCAGCTTGTTACTATTTCCTGAGCACTATGAGATTATAACTTATTAAATGTAGAATATAAATGTCTGAACACAATAACTAAGAAAATGTCATGAAAGCTATGTTAACCAGTTTGATGAAAATATTTCAAATTTTATATAAAACCAGCACATTGTACCCCATGATTGCATTAATGTACACAGCTATGATTTAATAAAAAAAAAAAAAAGAGAGAGAGAGAGCGTCAGTGAGTAAAACAATTGCCTCTGGCTTTATGAAGCTTACATTCTAGCTAGTGGGATGAGGAGCATGGTAAAGACTTTGGCTCTTACTCTGAATGAGGTGCGCAGCTAGGGAAATATTATATTGTTCCAAGCAGAGGAGAATGACATGTCCTAATTTATACTATTAAAAAATCACTCTGCGCTCGGAGCCTGTGGCTCAACGGGCTAAGGCACCAGCCACGTACACCTGAGATGGCAAGTTTGAATCCAGCCAGGGCCCGCCAAACAACAATGATGGCTGCAACCAAAAAATGGCTGGGTATTGTGGCAGGCGCCTGTAGTCCCAGCTACTTGGGAGGCAGAGGTAAGAGACTCGCTTGAGCCCAGGAATTGGAGGTTGCTGTGAGCTTTGATGCCACAGAATTCCATCCAGGGTGACAGCTTGAGGCTCTGTCTCAAAAAAAAAAAAAATCATTCTGGCTGCTGTGTTGAGTACAGTGTTATGGGGCAAGAGTAGAGTCAAGGAAACTCATTAGAAAGAGAATAAAGCCAGCCAACCAGAAATGCAAAAATGATGGTGGCTTAGACAAGACTGGGAACACAGGAAGGGGCCATATTGTAAAAATTGTTCAGGGTAGAGGCAACAAAATTAGCTAATAGAATGGACTCAGATGTGAGAGAAGGAGAAGAACTAAGGATGACTTCAAGATTTGGAGAATAAGCAACTGGAAGGATGGAGTTGGAGTTGCCATTAACTGAGATGGAGCAGTTTTTTGTATGAGAAGCATTTGGGGGTTGGACGTGGAGGAGAGAAATTACAATGTTTAATGTAGATGGTTGAGTTTGAAATATCCAGACATCCAAGAGGGCTATCCAGACTATCAAGTGGGCCTGGATAGATGATTGAATGTAAGGGGAGAAGTCTGGGCTCTAGATGTAAATGTCACAGTCATAAGAATAGAGATGGTATTCTAAAATGTCCTCTTGTGATATAGGCAGAGAAGAGGAAGGATCAAAGACAGAGCCTGGAGCAACTCATTGAATGGACAGGGAGAAAAGAAAGATCTAACCAATGAGAACAGGGCATGACTGATGTAATGGAGGAAAACCAGGGGAATAGAATGTTCTGGCCATCAGGTGAAGTAATCAAGCAGCAGTAATCAAGTTTATCAAATACTGCTAAGAGGCTGTGATGGATAAGAACCTAGGATGGAACCACTGGATTTAGCAACATGGCAGTCATGGCACCTTTGGCAAGAGCAGTTTCAATGGAAGGGGAATGCCTGGTGGGTTTCAGAAATAATGAGAAGTGGCAAATAAGACAAAATTTTTCCCAAGACATTTTGTTGCAAAGCTGAGCAAAGAAATGGACAGTAGTTGGAAAAGTAAAGTAAGTGAAGTTGTCTGGTTTTGCTTTTTAAAAAAATAAGATGAGGCTGGGTACATGGAGTGGCCCATGCGTATAATCCTAGCACTCTTAACGGCTGAGGTGGAAGATCACTTGAGCGCAGGAGGTAGAGACCAGCCTGAGCAAGAGCAGGACCCTGTCTCTACTAAAACTAAAAGAATTGGCCAGTCACTGTGGTGGCAGGTGCCTGCAGTCCCTGGTACTCAAGAGACTGAGCCAGGAGGATTGCAGAGCCCAGGAGCACGAGGTTGCTGTGAGCTAGGCTGATACCACAGCCTTCTAGCCTGAGAGACAGAGTGAGACCCCGACAAGAAAAAGAAAGAAGGAAGGGAGAGAGAGAGGGAGAGAGTGAGGCAGGGAGGAAGGAGAAAAGGAAGGGAGGAAGGGAGGGAGGGAGGGAGGAAGGGAGGAAGGGAGGAAGGAAGGAAGGAAGGAAGAAAGGAAGGAAGGAAGGAAGGAAGGAAGGAAGGAAGGAAGGAAGGAAGGAAGGAAGGAAGGAAGGAAGGAAGGAAAAGAAAATAATGAGGCCAAGAGATTTGATTTGTTGCATGAATCTAAAGCCAGGATAGAGGAAGGATTACTCCCTAATAAAAAAATCACTATTTATCCCAAGTTCATGAGATTGCATAATAAAATATAATAGTCTCAGGGTCTTAGGGTCTAATAGGAAAAATTTATTAGAAGCTTTATTCATGTCCCACATGTTGAAATGGCTCTTTCTAGAAATTTTGCTGAACTTCAAGTCCATCAGGGCACCCTGGAGCATACTAAATAATACCAAAACCCAGATTAGAGTGATGTGAGGGAGAGTGTCCTGGGAATAGGGGCAGGAGGAGTGGGGGGGTGTCTCCAGAGCAGAGCAAGTTTGATTACTACTCAAGTCCAAAAACAATGTGTGCCCCCTCTTTGGTTGGTTCCTTAGTTTTTCACTTTCTTGTCACATTTCAGATTCTTTCCCATTTCAGTTCTGGGCCTGAGCTGAGATGCCAAAACTATCTTGAATTCCCCAATTCTGCAATGTAGTTCCCACCCTCTGGGTGCCACTTCCAAACTTCAAAGGGTTGTCAAGAAGATTCTTCATCACAGTTCTTTCACAAGCTCTGAATGCTGCCACTGGGTTGGAGTGACCTTGGGAAGGCCCTTCCCCTCTCTGACTATTCACTTTCTCAACTGGAAAATGGAAAAAATCAACTTTGTGATGATTTCATGGCAATTTACCATGAATGGGAGTCCAGTAATGTGTGCAAACTGGTGCTCCACCATGGTGCTTAAGCCTGATGTCTAGTGGGGTCAAACCATAAGTTGATATGGGACCCTACCGTGTGCCATGCTTTTGATTAGATCCTGGGCAGGGAGCTGAAGATGAAAGAGGGATGTCCAATGACTGTGGGGTCTCACAGTAAGGTGTAGCCAACTCTTCCTGAACAGCCCTCTTCTAGAAAGCCTCACTGTAAAGTGGGTCTTCAAAGATGAGTAAAAAAAACACAGGGCTCATGGAAGAGCAGGGGGAGGGGACTCCAGACAGAAGCAAGAGTTCTTATGAACCCACAGAGAGACCCACGAGCTATGGCCACAGGGAATAGCTCCTGTTGTCTTCTCTCTTCCCACCACGTTTTGCACCTTGTCTCCCCTGTTCCTCTAGGACTAGACATTCATCTTGACAATCACTTCTTCAGAGAGGCTTCTTGACCACCTTATTCTAATTCCACCTTCCATTTGTTTTCTCACATCAGCCTGGCCTTTTTCTTCATATCACTTACCAACCATGATTTGCCCTTCTAGACACATGTGTTTGTTTTCTTGACAGTGTAGACTTTGGTATCAAACTATGTGTGGAAAATCCTATATTCACTGTCCACCACATATGTCATCTTAAGGAAGTCAGTGTACCCCTCTGGGCCTTCATTTCCTCATAAGCAGATTGGGTTAAAAATTATACCTACCTCATGGAGTTGTCATGAGGACCCAGAAAAAAATCAGCCATGGAAGAATTTAGGATAGGTCCCAGAATCACATGTGTAATGGCTCAATAAATGTCAGCAATTTTATTGCTTTTTTGGAACAGCTACACTAGTGAACTCCAAGCTCCATGACAGCAGGGACATCATCTGACATATAGGCACTCAATATTTATTGAATGAATAAATTTATGCACAAAATAGAGCTGCCTCAAACCAGTTCCAAAAAAATTGAACTTCGGTTGGCTTAAATACACTTACCTTAAAATTTAAAATGTTCTACCCTGTTCCTTTTGTGATTCATGGTCTACTGTTCCAGCTGGTATCTCAGTACCCTCAGGAAGGTCAGGCCTCTTATGATCAGTCATGAGTCAACAAAGTAATATTTGATGCTGGATAACATTTCCATGAATCATTGAGCCTCTTCCACCTTATCTCATTTTGAGTGTCATTATCTGTGACACTCTTTAATGGTGAAATGACAGCTATAGAAAGTCTGGCTCAGCTCATTTAGAGAAAAATAGCCGCTGGAATCATTGATTCACACCTGATGGGGAGTCTCGGTCGGATTTGATTTCCTCCAGACCCAGTAGTTAGTCATTTGGACTGAATACATTCTATGTATAGTTGCAAAATGGTTGCAAAATATGAGAGATTATCTGGCCCACTCTTATTTTATAGATGAAATAGAGAGAGGAAGCAATTTTTCCAATGTCACACCATAAGTTAGGGCAGCAGCAGGGCTCTCCCCAGGCTCAGAAACCCAGAATGCCATGGAATGAGATCAGATGGCCCAGAAAGAAAGAAGACTTGCCTCCACTTCTCATTGGCAAGAAGAGTGAGGAGGTCTTGCCACACCCTTATTATTCATTAATTTTAAAGTTAACAAGTAATAAAGGAATATTGCTTTCTTTAAACAATTTTAAATTACAGATAAAACTTATGTCCCCTCTGACTATCACGCTTAAGGACTCTTCCCTCAGAATCTCCCCAAAGGGATTCACTGTGGTCAGTTTCATGTGTCTGCTTTCAAAACTTGTCTGTATCATTACAAACATATGTGTGAGCATCCATAAAAATATATTAGCATTGGTTAGTGTGACATATGTAAGTAAATAGTCCCATATTTCTTGTATTATTCTTCAAGTTGGTTTTTCACCCTTGGCAGTATGACTTTGGTGTCCTTTAACTGGCGTGCTGTGGTCATTAGAGTGAATCCATCATGCTGTGCTTATGCATTCCTTTACTGAGATTCAGGTAATTCCAAATTTCCTCCGTTACAAACATTACCACCTTAAAAGCCCTCTTACTTGCTTTTTAGTGCACACACATGGTAGTTTCTTCAGGGAAAATGCGAAAGGGAATGCTGGTCATAGGTTGTGCACATTTTTAGCTTTCTAGATGCTGTGGAATTGTTCTGCAGAGGAGCTGTTGGAAGCCACACTCCCACCCATAGTTTCTGGGAGCACACACTTTCCCACACCCTCTCCAGGACTCAATAGTGGCAAACTCCCACTGGATGGGGGAAAGGGTTGCCTTGATACAAGCTTTCTCAACCACTAGTGAGACTGAGTGGTTTTTTTTTCTTTTTTTTATGATGCTCACATGTGTCCCCTTGTATGCAAATTGCTTAATATCCTTAGCACATTTTTCCATAGGGTTATTAGACTTTTCTTCCAACACCGTTTAAAAAGAAATTAAAGCACTTAAGCCCTGCTGAAATTTGAAGTGAATCATGGCTCAGAAATCTCACACTGCATGAGAGAACGATTTGAAATGTTATTTTTAAAGGGTGGGGTGGTGAGGCTTGGTGTAGAAATGTGGATGACAGGCAGATCCAAAATGAAAAGAGGCTTCATGAAAGTGGAGGGTGTGGGAGCCTTGAGTAAAATTTGCAAATCTCTCCACTGATAACCATACCCTGGTGCTAAGGCCACACAGAACACTAGGCTGGTAGAGACCCTTGCCCACTAACAGGGGAAATATTTCATTGATCACTTTCATGTTGATTATATGTTGAAATGATAACCTGTTGGATATATTAGGTTAAATAGAACGTACTACCAAAATTAATTTTACCTGTTTCTTTTGACCTGTCTAATGTGGCTGCCAAAAACCTTGAAATCATGTATACGTCATGTGTTATACTTGTGTAGGGTGGTGATGATCTAAGAAATGAAGACGATGAAGTTTCCAGTTCCAGCAATTCAGTAAGAAATGCCATGTATCCTTGGGATAGCCACACATTTTTCTTTCTGTGGAAACTCAAATACTCTTAAAGGTGATACAGTCCACCCCGCCTCTCATGTCTTGCTGTTATGTGCATGGAGGGTGGAACTGCTGACTTCCTGGGTTCATCAAAAAGTGGTTTATATTAGAACTGGAGATTGAATGCTTGCACCCAGAGCTCCTTCACTCCCAGGACATTCATTGTCAGACTTCAAGTGCAAAGAAGCTGGAGACTCCACCTTCTTTGTTATCTGGGGCCCTGAGAGTTCCTCATGATTGGTCTTGATCAGCTGTCATCACCCAGGTCATTGGGTTGTATTTGTCAGATACAGTTGCTCTGGACTCCACCAGTTTATCAATTTGGATTCCTTCAAAGGCCAGAAAAAAACAACTCAAAATTAGTCTAATTTTTCTAAAGAAAAATAACTGGGTTTGGGGAGGATATTTATTGGCTCCAGAATTGGTTTTCTCAGGTTGCCGTAAGAAATTTATCATCTCGCAGTTTAATAGGCCAGAAATCCAAAATCTAAGTGTCAATAGGCCACACATCTTACAAAGGCTCTGGGGAAGATTTGTTCCTTGCCTCAGTCAGCTTCTGGTGGACACATGCATTTGGCATTCCTTGGTTTTTAAGAAGGTGTCACTCCAGTCTCTATCACTTTGACTCCATGGATAAATGACCTTCTCTCCATCTCTACGTATCCTTCTCTGTCTCTGCCGGACAGAATAAGGGTGCTACCCTACCAATATGCTCACTGGATTGAAGTCCCACCCTATTCCACTCCATTCTCTGTCACTTTGACTCCATGGATAAATGACTTTCTCTCCATCTCTACGTATCCTTCTCTGTCTCTGCCGGACAGAATAAAGGTGCTACACTACCAATATGCTCACTGGATTGAAGTCCCACCCTATTCCTAATCTTAACCCTGACCTTAATTATGTCTGCAGAAACCTTATTTCCAAATAAGATTTAACCCATCTCATTCTTGTTCTCTGGAAAGCCCAAGGATAATCTTAGCCGGAGTCAGCTTTCACATTCTCTGTGCCTCTTGCTCAGCTCTGCTCCCATCAGGAAATTATTGTCACTCAGGAGCTCAGTCCACATGGTGGCAAGGATGTGATAGCAGTTCCAGACTTACATCTTTCTCTAGTTCAAGTCTGGCAGGAAAGTTAATTTTCTTAAAGATGGAAAGAAAATCACAGGAGAGAAAACAATTCACAAAAGTCTGCAAGAACGTGATATGCCAACTGGCTGAGCTCAGGCCTGAATGAGCTGTCCACAGGAGAATTGCTCTGCCAGACAGGAGAGTGGCTATCCCCAAATGTCAGGACCTACAGTTGCACGAAGGAGGAACATTTGCTGAGAAAGCAGACCCTAAATACTCAGCATGAACAGGGCGAGTAGTAGATATCCATTGATTCCTTCTTTGTTTTTCTTTCCACATTATGGGGGCATTTACTAAAGAACAGGTACTTGGCAAGGGCTAGAAATACAAAAACAAATGTGACAAAGGGCCCTGCCACAGAAGTGTCCCATAGTCCAGTGGGAGTCAGGCTTGTCAATGGCATCAGCATGGTGTCACTAGTACTAAAGTAGAAGAAGAAAACCTGGGGAGATGTGAGAACCAAGAGGAAAGGAACGAAAATCCTTCCTTGGGTAGCTCAAAAGACTTCTCAAGAGAGGAGATATCTGGGCTGAGTCTTGAAAATTGAAGAAGGGTTCCCTGGCAGAGAATGGGAAACAACAGTGTTGTTTTAATTTATTAGTATTCCTCAGAAATGATTGGTTACAAAAGCCCGGGCTACTTTCAAAACAAAGAAGCTTTACTGAAAGTCTCTGGATCAGAATATTCGTCAGGAACCAAGAGAGCTCCAGCTTTGGATTCCTCTGTCTGGATCTGCTTCTGGGTATTTGGAGCCAATTCTCTCTGAATTCTCTAGTCCAAGGCTGCACTTAGCAGATTACCTTTACCCTTTGGGCCCTATCAGGCCTAAACTGATTTTTCTGACCTTGTCCCAAAGCCACTCAGCCTCTTCTGTTCCCAGGCTCGGGTTGAGGAGCACCTTGCTTTTACATCACTAACCCCGGAAGAAGTGAATGACCCCGGCTTTTCCCTTCATTGCATCCTGCAGTGGGCATCGAAGTTTAGAGAAGAATCAAGATTCCACTTCTGTCTTGAGGATCTTGCAGTCTGATGTGGGAGAATCTAAGTGCATAAAGAATCTCTCTAGCCATAGCACGAGTGACAGCAGGGCTTTAAGGACAGGGTTCTGAAGTCACAGAGGAAAGAGCTCTCAGCCTTCTGTGGAGAGTCCTCACTAAGGAGACCACATACAAGTTATGGCTCAGACATGATTTATGGGCAGAAAAAGGGAGGCATGGTAAGTTGAGGCATGACCAGTGACTCAGAAGCACAGAGCATCATGAAAACCAGAAAAATGAAAGGATGGAAGGTGGGCACCATGGAGGGAATGGCCACATGGTCATGGAGCCAGGAGGGGCTGCCAAGAGCCCCTGACAGGCCTTGAGTCCTGTGCCTCTGAAGCTGGACTGGACACTGAGGAAAGAGGTGTTTTTGACCAACCAAAGAAAAAAATGATGGAAACAGAAAAGTCGGACTTCAGGTCAGATGGCTCCATGGCAGGCCCCCAGAACTAATTGGCAGTCTCTCCTATTCTCTGGGCCTCAGTTTCCCCATCTCTAAGTGAGAAACTCAGTGACTCTAAGGTTGACTTTTAGGGTCTCTGCATGCCCAGGACTGACCATGTCTCGAAACAGAATTTGAAGCCCAGCTACAAGATGGTGAACGTAGGAGATATTTCCTCAATCACATCCTACTAGAGAGCTTTTTCTGAAAGCTAGTGGCTCCTAGGCACCTATGTGCTAAAGGATCTTTAGCACCCACACACCCAGATTTCAGCAGTAGAGGAAAACTTCTCTATTTCCATTCTAACTCCAATTCTTTGGTTAAAAGGTGACCATTTTCTTCTGTGACCAAAAAAAAAAAAAAAAAAAGGTATTTGCCACACCCTAATGAGGAACTCTGAGGATATGAAAGAGATTGTTCTGTCTGACACTGCTTCTATTAACACCTTCTGCCCTTTCCAGATAAAAATACTTCCTGGTCATTACTGAAGAAAATTTCCTGTTTAGTCAGGCAGGCTTTATGCATTTTCTTCTGGTGCAAGTTTGCTGTAAATGACTGGAGATGCATGATGTTAAAAGGTACAATTTAAAGCACATTACTTCTGTTCCCATCTGCTCAGAGAGCTTTCCTAGAGGCCAGTTGAGGCGATCTCCCTGGAGCACTCAGGGTCTATACAGGAAGATAGAAGCCAACCTAGGTCTTTTGAGTAGAAGGTGATTTAATGCAGGGATTTGAAGCTTACCCAACCATTGGAAGGGCTGGAGAGGAAAGCTCAAGCAGACCAGTGCATCTGCTTCCCAGAGATCCCATAACAAAGTACCATAAACTAGGTGACCTAAAACAACACTTCCAGAGTTCCAGAGACTAGAAGTCTAAAATCAAGGTATCAGCAAGGCCATCATGTTCTCTCTGAAGCCTGGAGGGGACAATCCTTCATTGCCCCTTTCTAATTTTTAGTAGTGGCTAAAAATCCTCTGCATCCTTTGGCTTACAGCTGTAGTACTTCAATCTCTACATTGGCCATCCCATTATATTGTGTGTGTCTCTCTTCTCTCTTTTTTTTTTTTTTACTTATAAAATTATTTATTTTTGAACTACTGTGACAATTTTGATCCTAACATTTTAGAAATATTAAAATAAGTGAATGAGAAGAGCCCTAATCTATAGGGAATGTTCACGTCCCTGAAGAAGGACAGGTCAACAAGGGCCAAATTCTTCCCTGGTCTTTAAGTGGAAAGGCAAAATATCACACCTTGAAAAGAGGCTGCTCTCAGCCAAAGCAAGTAAGACCTCTTTCATTAAGCCTATTGATCTGAAGCTGTTCCAGGAAGAAAAAACGGAGTTCAGGCCAGATGTTCAGCAGCAGCCAGAGTTGGACCCCATGTCACGACAGGTCCGCTGAGAGACACTGGGTCCCAGTGATGTTGAAATTGATTGCTGGGGCCCAATCTTGATGCCATTTGCCTCATTGTGGACATCAAATAAACCCTGCTGGATCTTCCTATATATTTCTTTGGCTGTGTTAATGAAGGCCTCTTCAACATTGCAGGCTGTTTTGGCTGAAGTTTCCATAAATATAAGTCCATGCTCCCGAGCAAAGGCCTCTCCTTCTTCTCTCTTCACATCCCTGAGAGACTCTGGGTCACTCTTATTCCCAATCAGCATGATAACCATGTTGGAACTAGAGTGCTGCCGGGCCTCCTCTAACCATGAGGTCAGGTGGTTGAAAGTTTCACGCCTTGCAATGCTCCAGCTGCTCCCCGTATCCCAGATTTGCAGTTTGATTTGTTTCCCATCAATGTTCCCATACAATGTTGCTCCAAACTCCACACCTATTGTGAGGTCGTGGACCGGCTGGAACCGCTTGTCTGTGAACTGCAGGAGGAGACATGACTTCCCCACACCTGACGATCACAGGGCCGTCTCACCCCTTCCTGTCAGGGGCCGAGGTAAGCACCAGTTGCCAATGCTGCGGTGGGAGGGCCGGAGGCCCTCTCTTCTCTTTTAATAAAGATCTCAGCCATGTTGAATTAAAGGTCCACCCTAACTTCAGTATGACTTCATCTGAAGTAATTGTATCTGCTAAAACCCCTTTTCTAAATAAGGTCACATTCTGAGATAC
This sequence comes from Arctocebus calabarensis, assembly GCA_963573935.1. Classification (NCBI taxonomy): domain Eukaryota; kingdom Metazoa; phylum Chordata; class Mammalia; order Primates; family Lorisidae; genus Arctocebus; species Arctocebus calabarensis. Next base: position 23,580 of record CAUYON010136301.1, read on the forward strand.
TGGGAGTAGGGCTTCAACACACCTTTTGGGGCAACACATTTCAACACATCAAATCCAGTTTCAAGAAACCTGAAGGTTAAGGAACCACTACAGATGTCCTCAGCTGCCTGCATCACCAAATTGGTTGATTCTCAGGAGCACATGAGAACACCTGGAAGTGACTGACCAATCTTATGGCTGTTGTCCACCATCATCTGAGCACTTGCTAACAGCTCCCACCAGGAAATCATGGCTTCTCTTTCTTTGATCATACTCAATGAGTACCCCTTACCAGCAGGACCTCATTGGAACCCTGATAACATAGGAAGCCAGGAAAGGTCATTCCCAACTTTATCCCTCTGCTATAAACTAAGTGCTAAGTTCACCCAAAATTCATATGCTGAAGCCCTAACCTCCAAATGATGGCATTTGGAAGTGGAGCCTTTGGGTGATTATTAGGTCATGAGGGTGGAACCTCATAAACATGATTAGTGCCCTTATAAAAAGAGACCAGAGAGCCAATAAGACCTGTGACCTTCATATAGCAAGAAGGGTCCACGCTGCAAACTAGACAGAAGAATCTCACCAGGAACCAAGTCACCCAGCACCTTGATCTTGAACATCTTAGCTTCAAGAATTGCAGGAAATAAATGTCTGTTGATTAAGACACCTAGGCTTTGGTATTTTTGTTATAGTAACCTGGACTGACTAAGACACACTGAATACAGAGAAGAGCTTAGAAATGGAGGAAAGTATTAAGTAGCAACAGACAATATGCAGCACATGGCCAAAACTGGAGCCCCCAAAAGCATGTTTCGGTATATTCAAAATATTCATTGAATGCCTATTACACAGCAGGCTACATGTAGAGGAAATGAATAATTAAATACATATGGAATTAAATAAAACAGTCTGTGCATTGGAGGTATATTCGTGGTTGAATGGAGAAAATATACATCATAACTATGAGATACGGTGAAGACTTTTTTTTAATTATCTAAACTATAACACTTTATTGATAATTAAGCCAAGAAAATAGTTATAAACTGGAACTCTCCTAGTCAAACTGGGATGTGTAATCACTTTTTACATAGTACATCATTTTCTGTTATGAGATAGGACTCTGAGAAAGATAGGTCATTCTGTGCTAGGAATTTTATGCATTTTATTCTTTTTTTAACATTTTTTTATTAAATCATAGCTGTGTACATTAGTGCTGTCATGGGGTACAATGTGCTGGCTCCATACACAATCCGAAATATTTTCATCAAACTGTTTAATATAGCCTTCATGGCACTTTCCTAGTTACTGTATGAAGACATTTGTATTCTGCATTTAGTAAGTTTCATCTGTACCCTTCTAAGATGCACCATAGGTATGATCCCACCAATTACTCTCTCTCCACCCATCCTTCCTCCTCCCCTCCCCTCCCATGCCCCTTTCCCCATATTCTTGTGCTATAATTGGGTTATAGCCTTCATATGAAAGCTATAAATTAGTTTCATAGTAGGGCTGAGTATATTGGAAGAATTTTATAATCTATGAAAAAGGTAAAGTTTCTGTCTTCCTATTGGTAGTGGTATCAATTAAAGTGGTTAAGAGGGTATTCTTCAAATTTGAAGAACATATATATATATATATAAAATACATAGGCTTTTTAGAAAACCTAAACATTCAGTTTGAAAGATCATAAATAGGTAGATAGTCACCTGCCTAGGTTGCTAAAAACTGAAGGAAAATCAAAGTCCCCCAAATTTTGTGCTTGGCTTCCAAAATGTAGCTCCCTCTTGGTTCTCCCACTTTACTAGTGACTCCTTCTTGGTTTACTGCACTGATGTGTCCTCATGTCCTCAACCCTGAGGACCTCAGGGCTTAGGTTTAGATCTCTTCCTCCCTGGCTATGGCTTCTTGGTTATTATCAGTCTCTTGAATTAAAAGACCATCTCCCCTCCTTTCATTAGTTTAGCCCCAAACCAACAAAATGGAAAGAGATCATGTCCTCGGTACTGTAGCCAGTAAACTCATTTGGAGGAAAACCAGTCAAGTCCATTTGGATCCCACCTCCAGACTCCTCATATGAACACTCAGCAGTTCATATAGCATTTCACCTGAATGCCTAATAGCCTCTCAAACTCAACTTTTAGCAGCTGCATCCCAGCATCCAATCTCACCTCCTTCCATTAGTATAGACCTTGCATTTTAGCTATGAAGATTGCTACTTAGCCAAAGACTGTATTTACTCCCTTATCACACATGGCCATGCAAGTTTTGGCCAATGAGATGTGAGAAGAAGTGACCTGTGTCACATTCACGTCTGGACTTTACAGGAAAGGGGTATCCTCTCCATGTCTCCTTATTTCTTTCCTATAGAGGTGAGGGAGACGCCAATCAGAAGCTTTCTTTTGAGACCAACAACCAACAAAATGGAAAGAGATCAGATCCCAGGCACTGTAGACACCAAATTACCTCTGCATAGCTTTAGTCTCAGGATTGTCAGATGAGAGGAGAGAAAATTTTGCTGGTTCCTGTTACATTGCCAGACCTATATTACAAATTGCAAAATGTCTAACACCAGATTCTGGTGCACACCCATCCCCAAACCTGCTCTACCTACAGTATCCCTAACGTGAGTAAATTTTAAAGCAGTTCTTCCAGTTGTCAGGACCCAAATTTTCGTCCTCCTGGAGTCTTCTGTTTCTCTCCATGCCAGATCCAATCTATCAGAAAATCCCAAAGGCTCTACCTTCAAACACTGGATAGTAGGAGATATTGAGAAATTCTTGTTGCTTCTCATTAGGGGTGATAATGGTACTCAGGCACTTTGCTTTAGAAATACTTATTGAAATAGTTACAGATAAAATCATCTGATGTCTTGGATTAGCTTTAAAATAATACAGAAGGAGGAAAGGATATCAATGAAGCAGATGAATTGAAAATTGTGGAAGCTGAGCATTGAGTAGTTTCATTTTACTTTTTATTCTCTTTACTTTTATGTTTGAAATTTTCCATAATTTTTTTAAAAAGGTATTTTCAGTTACCCAGCACTTTGGCCACCATGATCCTGATATGGGCCACCATTTTCTGTACAATTCTTCCGTAACAAATCTTTGTACTTCCTTTTTTGCTGTATTTACGATTAAAACGGCGCTCGGGTGGCTCTTTGAAAATATGGCAGCTCAGGTTTCTCCTTCACTCTAATCCTCCAGGGGCTCCAGTCTCATTCAGAGGAAAATCAATCAAGCATTCACTGCAGCCCACAAGGCCTGTTTCTATTAAACCACTTCTTCCCTCTCTGTGTCTACCTCCCAGAGTGCTGGGATTACAGGCATGAGCCACCATACTGGCCCAAGTACCGGCCCTCTCAAAGCTTACATTACAGAGAAGTGAGAAAGACAAGAGGACAAATGGAAAGAATAGGTAATAGCAGGTAGTAATGAGAGCTAAAGAGAAACTTAAAGGGTGGCATAGTAGAGTATTTTGGGTAAAGAACACAGAAAGACCTCTCAGAAGGCCAGGTACAGTGGCACGTACCCAGGGAAATACACTTCTCCTAAATGCATAGGAAGGGTAGGAAGAAAAATGAAAATGTATGAACAAATAATGCTACATATCACACAAGAGAAAGGACATGTGGACACTGTAGTTGGGTTCCTCCAATTTGACCGCCCAGTCAAATCATTCTGCAGCAACCTTTTGGTCTCAAGACCCCTTAATATTCTTAAAAAGTATTGAAGACACCAAAGAAATTTTGTTTATGTGGTTCTAGCTGCCAATGTTTAGAAATAAATTCAATAAATATTTTAAATATTTATTAAAAATATTTACTTTAAAAATAGCAGTTACAAACTCACATGGGCATAAATGACATATTTTATTAAAAATAACTTCTATCCAAAATAGGCACACTTTAGTGGAGAGAGTAGCATTATTTTAAAATTTTCAAGTCTCTTAAAGGTTTCGCTTAGAGATAAATCTGAATTTTCCTATTTGTTTCTGCATTCCCTGGGTTATGGTACATTGTTTGGATAAAATAGTTGAAGACTAGAACTATGTAGTTGGAAAAGTGAGGAGTATTTCAATAGCCTTTCAAACAATTGCATATACTCTCTTTTGATACTACCTCAAATGTGTACAAGTCATTTTTTTTAATTAAATCATAGCTGTGTACATTAATGCAATCATGAGGTACAATGTGCTGGTTTTATGTACAATATTTTATGTAATATTTTCATTGAACTGGTTAACATAGCCTTTATGGCATTTTCTTGGTTATTGTGTTCAGACATTTATATTCTGCATTTAGTAAGTTTCACTTGTACCCTTCTAAGATGCACCATAGAGCATATCCTTCTTCTTCTTCTTTTTTTGGCAGTTTTTGGCCAGGGCTGGGTTTGAACCCGCCACCTCTGGCATATGGGGCCGGCACCCTACTCCTTTGATTCATAGGTGCCACCCTATTCTTCTTAGCAAAGTATCTCTAGAATGGAAGAAAAAGTATCTAATGTACTCAGCCCTACTATGAAACTAATTTATAGCTTTCATATGAAAGCTATAACCCAATTATAGCACAAGAAAATGGGGAAAGGGTCAAAGGAGGGGAGGGGAGAGAGGAGGATGAGTGCAGGGAGGGTCATTGATGGGACAAGTCATGTTTTTTAAAGGTTTATTGCAGTGTGGAATCCATGATCATAGCATTGAACTTTTTGCCTTTGGGGCACTTTCTGCCACTGTGAATGAGAGAGAGCCACATGTTTTACTAGTATGTGGTTTTGTACTGGTAGACTCATGCAGATTTTCCAAAATGTTGACATATTTCATCATACATGTACATGATCAAAGTATCACATTCATTACCATTGCTGCTAATTTCATCAGGAAAGTTTAACTATTTAGTGAGATGACAAACTCCTCCTGAAAAACAGAGTTTTCAAAATTTTAATTACTTCTTAAAGCTTAAATTTTATCATTGGCAAAATATATTGCTGATCATTTTCCTTCAAGTGACAAGCTAACTTTATTCATGTTCAAGATAATGTCTGCCAAATATCAAAGTCTGAATAATCATAGTTAGTCTGCCATTCACTCAGTTATTCTCTTTAAAAAGATGGTATGTGAAAAAAGTAGGTAGTTCAGCTTGCAATTCCATTGCAAAAGTGTTTTTCCATGACTCAATTATCATACTTCATATTCAGCAATAGTGCTTTATATGTACTTCCCATTGTCACAGAGTATTAAATAAAAATCAATATTTTCTGCTTCTAAAAGAATATTCTTTAGTGAAATTAGAATTTTATTGTTATTTTGAATGTATGGTGGTGAAGAATTTAAGACTATTAGTACAATGTCATGCTGCCTTGATTTGCATGTATACATACACACATGGAAAGAAAGTTATTGTACGAAATTTGCCCACATACTTATGGAAACTGACAAGTACAAAATCTTCAGGGTCAACCAGCAGGCTGGAGTCCCAGGGAGATAATGAATACTGAGTTCTAGTCTGAATGAAGTCTGCTGTAGAACTAGGAAGAACGGTTGTTTCAGATGAAGAGCAAAGGTAGTCTGCTGAAGACTTCCCTCTCTTGCTAGGAGAGGCTGGTCTTTTGTTCTGTTCAGATCTTCAACTGATTGGACAAAGCCCACTCACATTATACATAGTTTTACTCAAAGTTACTGATTTAGGCCACCAACAAGACAGAATAGGAAGCCCCAAACCATTTCTTCTCCCACAGAGACACTAAATCAGTAACAATACATGAGCCAATTCCCTTTATGAGAAATCCAGAAACCAGTTAAAAGAATCTTGTACCCCCTGCAAGCACAAAGCCAATCACATTAAAATTATAGAAAAATTCATGGCACTCACCCATGAGAGTCCTTCCCCTCGTGTCTCAGTATGTCATTATTACGAGGAAACTCCCAACTGCTGGCTTCTCCCTGAAGAGAGAAAGGAAAGACATATGTCAATGTTCTGACTTTTCAGTGGGAGAATGCATGAGGAATTAGCTTCTGTCTTGCCTGAATCTGAGACTGATAGGAAAGACTGCCAGGTTGGAGAGCTAAAAGTAAAGGTGAGGTTTGGACAGCCATACACTGACTCATCATCATCTTTTCTTTCAGCTCAGTGAAGAATGAGCAGGAGAAAATCCCCATTTCCTGGCTTCTTCCTGGAGAGAGAAATAGTTGAAATGTGTGTCCAAGATTCTGTCTCTTTTATCGAGGGCTGCCCAAGGGACTGGTCTTTGTCTCACTTGTCTTAAAGTGCTAACAGGACATGGCATAGTCTAGGTGTCTGGGGAGCCACTAAGAACAAAAGAGTTCTAGGAAGCTTGTTGCAGCTCTAGGGTCCCAGTAGAACAGCAGACATAGCCTTGATGGCCTGTCCCTAAGGGAGAGGGAGAAGAAGTGTGGAGCATGCATGGAATATTCCAGCTTTGAGAGAACTGCTTGAAAATTGGTTTCTGTTTTTTGCAAATTGGAACACTGACACTGATAGGACCTGATATACTCTATATACTCTAGAAGCCTAAGAGTTGCCGATAAAATAAGGCTGGAAGGTTTAGGGGAGAACCAGAGAATTTATAATTACACAGACAGAAACTAGAAGAAGCAATATATTATGAGTGCCTGAAGAAAAGAAAACAGCAAGTAGAGTCCCTCTAATTGGGAATTTACATGCTCAAGTCCAGAGAAAATGCATCCATAGAAAAAGTTTGAGAGATGTCAGAATTTCCTACCACTTCGACTGATAAAGTGCTTTCCCTTTACAAAACCAAGCAATAGAGATACGGAGATGTATCTGTCTTTTAAATATATAGATCCCAACAGAAAGTTACAAGGCACATAAAAAGAACAGGGGAACATGATTTAAAGGCAGGCAGAGGCAGTAAATTTCCAGAAACTGACCCTAAAGAAACAGAAACAGAGATATATAAATTGCTTGACAAAGAATGCAAAATAACCATCATAAAGAGGCTCAAGGAACTCAGGAAACTGATGCATGAAAATGAGAATACCAACAAAGATAAAATATTTAAAAGAACCAACTAGAAATTATGGAACTGAAGAATACAATAACTGAGTTAAAAAAACACACTAAAGATTCAACATCAGAATTGATCAAGCAAAAGAAAGAATCAACAAACTTAAAGATGAGTCATTTGAAATTATCCAATCAGAAGAAAAAGCAGCTATGAGACACCAAACTTTGACCAATATATGCATTATAGAAGTTCCAGAAAAAAGAATAAAGAAAGAGAGAGAGAGATAACATGTGCAGAGCTTATCTGAAAAAATAATGGCTGAAAACTTTCCAAGATGAAGAAGTAAATGCATATTAGATTTAAGATGCTTAATGGATTCCACATGATGAACCCTAAAAATCCATTACCCAGACACATTAAAATCAAATAGTCAAAAGATAAAGAGAAAATTTTGAAAGAAAGAGAAAAGTGACTTTCTGGCATCTGACTTTCTGACAGCAAGAGAAATTCTGACATTTCTGTCTAATGAAAGAGATTGCCTCCATAAGACTGTCAGCAAGTGTGGTGTCTGTGGTTCAGTGGGTAGGGTGCTGGGCCCATATACCGAGGATAGGGGGTTTGAACCCAGCCCTGGCCAAACTGCACCAAAAAATAGCCACGCGTAGTTTCATTCAGCTCCAAATGTCTGTATGTCTATTTTGGTGCCAATATCATGCTGTTTGATCACTATGGCTTTGTAGTACAGCCTAATCTGGTAGGCTGATGCCCCCAGCTTTGTTTTGTGTTTTTATAGTGGTTTATTTAAATGAAGATCTAAATAAAGTCTATATAAGCATTTGATTGGTAAGTCTCATTCAAGTCTCTTTCTTTCCTTCTTTTTTTTTTTTTTTTTTTTTTAAATCCACTCTAATCCCTGGGTAGAGAGAGTGCCATGGCATCATAGCTTATAGCAACCTCAAACTCTTGCACTCAAGCAATTCTCTCTCAGCCTTCCAAGTAGCTGCAATTATAGACATGAGCCAATATGCCCAGCTCAATTTATTTCTGATTGTAGTCTTGGTGTAAATTCTGTAATACTAAAATCATAAGAACTCCCTATTTAAACTATAACACAAAAAAACTATTGTGGTGTGCACTTGATTAGCTTATGAAGTGTTAAAGGAAAATATTTTACTTAAGCAGTTTTTGTCAAGTTTTATTATGAAGTAATTCGTAAAATGAATTGCAAGAGAAATTATGGATACATCGATACTAGTATTGGTCATATTTGAGATTCCATCAATCCACCCATCCACTCATCAAGTCATCCATACCTTCATTATTGATCCATCCATCCATCCAGTCTAGTATTTCTTGAGCCAGAAGCAGAGTCAGAGGCTACCGTTCGTTCACTGTGGCCCCTAAATTGCAAGGATCACCAAGGACTCTACTGAGATTTCTCACAAGTCTTGAGATGAGAAGCAGACATTCTTTTTCCCCTTAAAGGGAATGGTGACACTAACATCATCACAACATCTTTTTTCCAAGAAAATCACCTCCAAAATCCACTTCCCTCTCTCAACCTCCACAAGAAAATGGTTATATTTTATTTATCACGTGACACAGAAGAAGTCACATTTAAATAAATTCATTAAATCTTCAGATCACTTTCATGGCTACAAGGGATGGATGCATTGAAGACTGGATGGATGAATGGACAGGCAGGTCAAGGGACATGACCACTGCACTGGATCAGCCTGGCCTGTCCTGCATAGGGGCAAATTGTGAATGAATATGAACCGAAGGTGCATCTTGGCCCAGAGAGGCCTACAGTCATTTTGAATTTTGCCCAAGAAGACCTTTGGAACATGTGGCAACTAGAAAAGTCAAATGTATCTCCCATGTATCTCCTACATGCTTCCCCTAAAAAGTAGGTTCAGTCCAGCCATAAATTGTCCCTGGAGAATGGAGAAGTCTCACATTTGGGTGAAGGTTGACGAATTCCTTATGTTTTGGACTAAATATTCTAATTTCCCAACTGTGAATCTGTTCTCCGATTTAACGTAATGATAGGATTCCCTTAGTGAGCAGTAATGCCATGGGCCTACTCAAGTTCTTACTCAGCGCCAATACATTTTAAAGGGACAATGCCAAACAAAATAAAAGTGGTTTGTGATCCTATCATTGAGTCATAATTACTGCATTGCTGGCATGGAAAGTTATGCACATTCTTGTACAGATGTTCTATGTATGTGCAAAATTGTCTCTAGTGTTTATTCTTGGGAATAAATAAATATATGCTTGCTATATAAAATAAAATACACTTCTTAATCTTGCTACACAATGACAAACTAGTTTTTTAGGGAAAAGCAATTTTTTCATGTGAAATTCTATATGTAGTAGCCAGGTTCTTTATTGAATACAAGGATAAGAGAAAGATAAAGTAAAATCTCAAAAAGCCATCTTCCCTTATACCCTGTACCAGATAAACATCATCAAGAAAGATATTACAGGCTCAGCGCCTGTGGCTCAGCGGGCTAAGGCGCCAGCCACGTACACCTGAGCTCGCAGGTTCGAATCTAGCCCGGACCCGCCAAACAACAATGGGGGCTGCAACCAAAAAATGGCCGGGCATTGTGGTGCGCACCTGTGGTCCCAGCTACTTGGGAGGCGGAGGCAGGAGACTTGCTTGAGCCCAGGAATTGGAGGTTGCTGTGAGCTATGATGCAACAGCACTCTACCCAGGGTGACAGCTTGAGGCTCTGTCTCAAAAAAAAAAAAAAAAGAAAGAAAGATATTACAGACAGAATAATGTCCTCCCAAAATTCTTACGTTGAAGTCTTAACATGTGAAGTCCTTGATGTGACTATATTTGAAGATGAGGCCTTTAAGGAAGAATTGACGCTAAATGACATCATAAAGGAGGATCCCTAATCTAATAAGACTGGTGAGGAAGAGACATCAGAGTTCTTTCTTTCCACTCACACAAAGGTCATGTGAGGACACAACATGCCATGTGCAAGTCAAGGAGTGTGGCCTCACCAGAAGCCAATCTTGCTGGCACTTTGACCTTGGACTTACAGCCTCCAGAACTGTGAGAAAATAAATTTCTGCTGTTCAAGTCAACTAGTCAGTAGTATTGTTTTATGGAAACCCGAGCAAACTAACATATAGGAGAATAAATTTTAAAAGACTAAGATGTAAGGTTCAGGAAATAGTTGATCCAACAAAGGAGAGAACTGAAAGAAATTCTCTGGATTATGACAATGACAGGTCTGCAGTACAGATATTCAGTAGAAATGGTGGTCCAACAGACGTGTTTGATCGTGTAGAAAGACATAGGGGCAGGCCATGGAAGATAAAACACTCAGAAAGTCCAGAAAGGCTGTGGGGAGAGGAGAGAGGGAGGAAGGGAGAGGAGGGAGAGAGATTGGCAGGATCTCATTTAATGTGCACAATGTATGATTTTCAGCACATCCCCTGGGTGAAGGGCTCAACTACAACTTGAACTTTACCTTAAAATTGAAATGGCTCAGTGAGTAGGGCACCAGCCCCATATACTTACTGTGAGTGGTGGGTTCAAACCCAGCCCTGGTCAAATTGCAATAAAAAGGAAAAAATAGCTGGGCATTGTGACGGGCATCTGTGGTCCTAGCTACTTGGGAGGCTGAGGCTAGAGATCACCTAAGCCCAAGAGCTGGAGGTTGCTGTGAGCTGTGACGCCATAGCACTCTACCGAGGGCAACAAAGTGAGACTATGTCTCTAAAAAAAAAAAAGAAAGAAAGAAAACAATGTGACCTAAACATTTGTACCCTATGTTAATTTGAAATTTAAAAAACAAAAGGAAGATATGGAAGTGGGGAAGCAAGTAGCAACTCTGGGAAAAATAAAATTATACAAAAGTGAGAATATGGTAATAGTTCAAATTTGTCTCAGCAGTATACAACATAGTACATAGTCAACAATAATATAAGCATGGAAGGTGAATGTAATCAAGAATTGTGATACAATTATTTTAGGATACTGAAGGAAGAGTAGAAAAAAGCTAAAATCTTGCCATAATAAGAAGTCAATAAAAAATGATTAAAATTAGAAAATCAAGAAGTAGCTGGCTAAGCATGTTTTATAAAACACACCTTCATAATAAGGAGAAACAACTATGAAAGATAAAAGTAATTGTGTTTAAGGAGCAGGCACACTCACAGAAGCATGCTGCTGATTGATACTTTTTAGCAATATTTCTTTTTCTAATGCAATATGCATATCTTTCTCTGCAAAATAAATTAAAATTTAACTTTAAAAAAACAATTAGAGATTATCTCCCATTCAAGTTTTACAATATGGCTTGTTTAATAACTTGGCACTTATCAAATCTAGAGTGGGATAAGGGTTGGGGTTGGAAGTATTATGGCAAGAGAGAGGACATTGCCAATAACTTCCAGGAGAGTCAGAAAAAATAATGTTTTAAAGGAAATGATCAGAAAATTGGGTCTTGGGCAGAGCCAGACACGAAAAGCAAGTAGGGTCATGAAAGAAACCTTGTCTTGGGCTCGGTGCCTGTGGCTCAACAAGCTAAGGCGCCAGCCACGTACAACTGAGCTGGTGGGTTCAAATCCAGCCCCAGCCCGCCAAACAACAATGGCAGCTGCAACCAAGAAATGGCCGGGCATTGTGGTGGGCGCCTGTGGTCCCAGGTGCTTGGGAGGTGGAGGCAGGAGACTCGCTTGAGCCCAGGAATTGGAGGTTGCTGTGAGCTGTGATGCCACAGCACTCTATCCAGGGTGACAGCTTGAGGCTCTGTCTCAAAAAAAGAAAAAAAAAAAGAAGAAGCCTTGTCATGATTAGGCCATGCATATCGTATCAGATCAGACAGGTCTTGACTGCCATACTTGGGGGTGGGGGGGCTGATCCGTCATCCTGGAGGTAATGGGGCCCATCTAGGGATTTTTGAAGAGGGGATGAAAAGTAAATTGGGTGGTCTGCACTCTAGAGTAAGAGATCATGGTATTTACACATTGGCTTTGCTACCTACTTGCTGTGTGATTTTGGACATGAGATGCAACCTCTCTGAGCCTCTGTTTCCTCATCTTCAAATTGAAGGGGTAAAAGCATCTTCAGCACAAGAATGCTGTAAGTATTAAATGTAATTATGCAATGTGAGTGTGAGAGAGCCTGGCACCTAATAAGTGCTTGATGAATGTCAATTAGGAGGGAGAGAGTGGAGATAATGATGTGATATTGAGGAAATCCCTTTGGTAGACACCTTATCTCAGTTTCCTTTCCTCAGTTTTCCTTTCTAGAAAGAAAAAGACTGGTTTGACTACCCCCCTCCACACACACACACACACACACACACACACACACACACTCAGAGTGTGGCAAGACCTACAGCAGAAACCCAGTCCTGAGAACCAGGTATTGAGAGTCACCACCAGCAACTTGGGTGATCAACTGAAGGAAGAAGGGAGGACCACTTGGGCCCCCCAAGGGCTGTCCCCTGGAGAACCCCAGACTGAAAGCCAGCAGGGCAGAAAACCAAATCCACAAGTGGACAGAACCTGAGAGTGGAAAGCAAAGAACTTGAGCCTGAAAGAGGATGGCAGGATCAGGGGTATCTATCCTTTGTGTCTTTACACCTTAAGAGAATATTTTCTAAACCAAAGGAATGCGAAGCAAAAGGCTCCTTGCTACCATGGTAATCAAGTCAATTTTTTAAAACTTTTTTTTTAACAGGGGTGGTATGAATGAAGCGGCAGAAGAGCAGATAAAGGCCCCAGTCCTTTTAAATCATCACAAGGCACCCATCCGAGGCCAACTTGAGCTTCTTTATCCCTTGCCAAATGGCCTAATTTCTGCTTTAGGAGCTTGGCTGTCACGTATCTAGGCTTCCTCTGAAGCACCATCTAAGGAGGCAGGCGAGGAACCAGCCTCAGAGGAACAGCCAGCCAGAGAGTTCCAACCTCGCTTTTTCTTTTTAAGTTGACACCCCCATGCATATTCCCAAAAACAAAAAGCAAACCAATAAAAAAACCTCACATGGCCACTGAAACCAACAATGAGAAGCACATTTGCTGACAAGAAAACCTCCTTCTTCCATGCCAGGAGGGGAGAGTGTGCCGAGGGAACTTGACTGCAATTTGGTAAGAACAGGACTAATTAATTGCAGAGGCAATAAAATGTGTGTTTTTATGCAAAGAACACAACATGCTTGTAACCTTTCCTGAGTCCTCTGGGACACCTCAGAAGAGGAACTTGAGGTTTCCTGATCATATTACTTTTGCTTTGTGGGGAGAAACTTCGTTAGAAGTTATTCCCCCTCGTCACATGAAATGGGAACATATCAGACACAGAGGCCTCAAACAATGGGGCCTGGCCCTCGGGTTCAAATCTGACTCTACTTCTTCTCAGCATTACCAAGTTTCCCTGTGTCTACTGGGGCGTGTTATTGTCTCTGGAGTATATTTTGTGCGGCGGGTTACAAGAAAGACTCTGCTTTTCAAAATTTATGAAGTCTGGGAGCTGTCTGAGAGCTCTCTAGAAGAAAGTGGTGCACGTATTTATCAGCATTATGCCATCATGGCTTTCACCGGCCAGACTCCTGTACCTGATATGGTTTAATGTAACTGGCTGCCCTTCTTTTCACGGAGATGTTTGATGTTTTCCAATGGTGTCAAGAAAAGTTAGTTTCATCTAACTTCTGCTTATAAATGAACTCAGCTACTCCCCAAAAGAGTGTTAGAGTCATATTCTTTTATTGATTTCAACATAACTTTTGTTAAGGTCATGAACAGAAAAGGTTACCAGAAAAATGGTAACAAAAATGATGACAGTGATAATATTTACCATTTATAAAGTACCTATACAATGCCAGCTACATACAACTCTTTTGAGATGCAGAATAACCTTACAACATGGGTATTATTAACCTCCATTTTATAGATAAGAAATATGGAAGCTCACAGGGGAGACTTGGCTGGACAGTATTACAGAGCTATGTGCAGTGAGCAGGGGATTTAGACTTGAACCCTGAAAACTCATTGATCTGACTGTGGCAATGTACAGTAGTTCCTTCTCATCCATAGTTTTGCTTTATGCACTTCTATTAACCCATGTTCAACCTCGGTCCAAAAATAGGTGATAAAGTACAATAAGATATTTTGGGATTATACCTACGGTTCATCTTAAAAGGGTACAGGTGAAAGAAAATTTCAAATTGTATATAAACCTATGATTAATGTACACAGCTATGGTTTAATTAAAAAAAGATATTTTGAAATAAGAAAGACCACATTCGCACAAGTTTTGTTACAGTATATTGTCATAATTATTCTATCAAAATGTTATTGTTCGTTGTTCTTACTCTGTTAATGTACCTAATTTACAAATTAAACTTTATGATAGGTATAGAGGGGTAAAGGAAAAAACATAATACTCTATGTACAACGTTTGATACTGCTATGGTATGAATATCCCCACAAAAACTCATGTTGAAATTTAATTGCCATTATAACAGTATTACGAGGAGGGCCCTTTAGGAGGTATTTGGGAGGTGGTGTCTGTGGCCCAAAGGAGTAGGGTGCTGGCCCCATATGCCAGAAGTGGCCAAACCCCACCCATGGCCAAAAAAAAAAAAAAAAGAGGTATTTGGGTCACAATGGTGACAGTAGAGCCCTTATGAATGGATTTCTCTTGTCTAAGGAGGGGACTAGTTATTGCAGAAGTCCAGCCCCCCTTTTGTCTCTGTCTGTCATGCTCACTTGCCATGTGATGCCTTCTACCAAGGGTGACCCTTGCCAGACACCTGCACCTTGGACTTCCCAGCCTTCAGAACCACAAATCAGATAAACTTCTATCCATATAAATTACCCAGCAGAAATTTCTAACAGCAGAAAATGGACTAAAACAGGGACTATCCAAGGTTTCAACATCTGCTAGGGGTCTTGGAGTATATTCTCTGTCAATAAGCACAGGGGGGTAGGGATGGGGGCTGCTCTATCTCCTTCCAGCTGAAGATGCTAGGAGTAGAAAGGAATTCCCAGCTTAGCTGCAAGCTCACTGGGGGGTATAGGTGTGGTCCTCCCATCTCTGGGCTCGAAGGACGGGGTCTTTACCCAGGTAATTAAGTTAAAATGAGGCCATTAGGGTGGGCCCTAATCCAATGATTGTTGTACTTATATGAAGACATCCACAGCCATGTGAAGACATAAATGCAGGAGGAGATATGTCACAAAGGCTGAGATTGGAGTTATGTAATCGCAGGCCAAGGGATTCCAAAAACTGCCAGCAAACCATCAGAAGCTGGAAGATGCAGGAAGAGCGCCCCACACAGCTGTGAGAGAGAACACGGCCATGGCAACACCTTGATCTCACACAGCCAGTCTCCAAAACTCTGAGACAATAAGCTTCTGTTGGTTAAGCCAGAGATGGTCTCTGCTTTTAATGATATTTCTAATTATTTACTCCATTCCTTCTGTACTTATACATTCAAAATATAACAATGAGTTATTCATGTTCAAAAATAAATACTTGAAAATTCAAATAACACAAATATTAATGAAGTTCCTCAGAGAAGCATAACCAATAGGATAGGTATGTGTTCATATCTATGGATTTATTATGCAAACTGGCTCATCTGATTATGGAGGCCAAAAAGTGCCATAATATGCCATCTGAGGGCTAGAGAACCAGCAAAACTGATTGTATGATTCACCCCTTACTCAAAGGCCTGAGAACACAGGAGGGAAGCAGGAGGGCTGGTGTATATCCAGACTCTAAATCCCGAGAACCAGATCCTCTGATGTCCAGGGACAGGAAAAGATGAATGTCTCGCCTCAAGGAGAGAGAGAGAGAATCCACACTTCCTCTGGCTTTTGTTCTATTTGGCGAATCAGGTGAATCAGGTGACTTGCCATACATTGGTGAAAAAGGGTCTTCTATACTTCTATAATCAGTCCACTGAGTCACAGGCTAGTTTCTTCCAGAAACATTCTCACGGACACACCCCAAAATAATGTTTTGCCAGCTATTGGATATCCTGTAGCCCACTCAAGTTGATACATAATACATGACAATACAGACAATATATAAAATAAAAATTAACGAACCCCCACCACCATCTAGCCTCTTGACAATAACCTGTTTGTGCATTCAATAAGTATTTAATGATTTCCTGACTTCATCCCAAGCCAAGCATTGTAGACACATTGGTCAGTCAAACAAACTTTTTTTTCTCTGTACATGTAAACTCTTATTGTTTTGCTTTTTACGGTAAGCATGACTTTTGTAGTCAGAAAAAAATAAAGACAGAAAATAAACAAACGTAGGTGGAAAAGGGAAGAAGAAATCTTTAGGAGATGTACATGCCATCTCCCTTCTCCCTGGCCCAGGGGAGAGGGCCTGGCATTTCTCCTAAATGAGTGGCTCTCCAGCTTACAGATCTACCTGCCCACAATGACAGGGCACCCTTCAAGATACTGTGGCACTGGGGGGTTTGACCTCCTGCAATAAGCAGGTGTCGCTGTGAGTCCTAGCTCTGCCTTCACTTCCCCATACTAACTGTGTGGTCAGCCTGCTTAACCTTTAGTTGGCTCAGTTTCCTCATCTGTAAAATGGACATACTCGTGTTTGCCCGGACTAGACCATCTCTGAGCTCCCTGCATGCTCTAAAGCTGCCTGACTCCTAGTCTCAAATCTTCATGAGAAAAATGATGAGGAACTCTTAACATTCCTGGCCTTTGAGGACCAAGGAGTCTCACAATGACCCACTTCTTCTATGTGACTTTTCTCAGTTCCTGTTATTTCTCACAATAATGAGTTTTATTTGAGGTTAAATCATCCCAGTGATGATTGGAAAGATTCTCTTCTCTACTGAAGATAACGACACCAGAATGTCCTTCATTTGCTCCCTAGGAAAAAGGTGATCTCGACGTGGTACCATATTTGCCTTGAGCAGAAAGATAGAAAGGGTGAGTTTTCAACTTTGACTTTCTATGAAGACTTCCTCTGGGTGATGTAGACACAAAGAAAAATTGTAGAGATAAAAAGGAAAGTAGAAAGAAAAAAGAAAAGAAAGAGAAGAAAAGAAAAGTAGAGAGAAGAAGGGGTTAGTATTCAAAAAAACAACTAACTACGCCACAGAGTGGGACATGCTCTAACAGGAGTGATGTAAGCTCCCAGTACCGTGAGCGATGGACTCTGTCTAGGGAAGAAGGAACTGAGAAAATCCACCAGAGAGGGAAATAGGCTAGACAGGTCTTGAGGAGTCAGTGATGATGGCTAATGTTTAGGTGGCACCTATGATAGGCCAAGCCGGGGTTCTCACCAAACAAATGTTTCATCTCATACTGACAAAAATGCTCTGAAGCATGTACTATCATTACTTCCACTTTCTGGAAGGATCTTTCTTGTTTCACTTACCAGGTGCATAATCCCAGGAGTTTGTAAATTTGGGGCCATACTAAATTGCTTAGGGATATTAGTTTTCTGTTGCTACATAAAAAATTGCCACAAACTTCGAAGTTTAAGAAAACATGCAGTTCTCCTCTCCCAGTTTCTGGGGATGAGAATCCGGATGCAGCTCATTTGAGTCCTCCAACTCAGGGTGTCTTACTGGGCTGCAATTGAGATGTCAACCAAGGCTGAGGTCATCTCCAGGCTCAATTGGGCTAGACCTGCTTACAGGCTGCTGAGTGGGCATTGTACTGAGGCCTATCCAAGCTGGGCTTATCAGAGTTCACAGTCAAGAGCACAAGACAGAGTACCAGCAAGACAGATGCATCATCTTTTATAAGCTAGTCTCGGAAGTGACATCATAGTTTTTTCTGTGTTCTATTAGTTCAAAACAAGTCACTAGGTCCAGCCCACACTCAACGTGGAGGTGCTACACAGATTATAACTACTAATAAGTGAGGGCAGTTGGGGAGATGTCTGTCATACCTGGGACAATTGAGAAACAATTGAACTCAGCCAATAGGTGACCACTCCGCCCCTTCTCCTACTCATTGAAAGAAGAAAATATATGTGAGTATGTGAATGTGTCTGTGTATATGTATAATGTGTGTGTGTGTGTGTGTGTGTAACATTTTTTTAAAGAATGTAGTTTGAAGGAATTATTAACCTGGATCTCACCAGAAAGATTGTCAGTAGGAACAGGAAATGGTCAGAACCATATTTTAGAATATTATGCCCTGAATATTGATTTGAAGAGATTGCTTTTCTAGGTCAGTCTCTAAGAGGGTAACAATGCCAAGGAATGAGGGTAAGTGGGTGAAAGCTGAGATGTGAGAGGAACGGAGGATGAGGGGGAGGCAGGAAAGCCCAAGCGCGCCGGAGCTGGAAATTCCTTCCAGACTTAATAATCCCGGGCATCATTAGTAACCAAAGCAAGACTTCAGAACATATGTTTTGTGTTGACAGCGGACCCTTAATTAAAACAGCCCCAGTGAAGAACAGCCTGATTAAAGAAAAGTGGTGCTTAAAGGACAATTTGACTGTCGATTGATATGGCTTGGCAGAGGGTGGGTGACTCCCTCTCAGCTTCTCTCGCCCTCCCAGAGGAGGGGGACCGCGTAGAGACTGCTGGTGCTCCTGCTGTGTCAGGCAATGTGCTAGGCCACTCCACAGCCCTTGTCTCGTGTGCACCTCAAAATCCATTTTATCTCCATTTTAGAGATGAGAGAACTTAGCCGGAGAAGTGAGGAGATTTGCTGGAGGCCCCCAGCCCACTACCATGGTCACGGCCACAAGCTAAGGGGGGCTCCTTGTGTATCGTAGTTTTCCTTTAACAATTCTGGCTGTTCTAATGAATCAGAATGTCTTCTCAGTTATAAAAACCATATGCCTCCTTGACTCATTCCCTCTTGGAAAACCAGCGGTTTAGGTACACTGGGTGTTGCCCAAGGGCACAGCTGGCCTAATATCCCCATTTCATTTCACGGGCAGGATTGAGATGCCCCATGCAGTTGTCTGTCTGCATTTCCAGGAAGTGACAGACATGCAGACGGCGGGGCTGAGAACAAGGAACACCTATTCCGTGAGACAGCTGAAATCATTTTTAGGTTTGATGAAATAAACCACTTCCTGGGAAAATTAGACCTTTTCAGAGGAAATGAGGTTGTCTCAGGAAACGAATTCACTTTAATGTCAGTTTGGGATAGCATTTTCAGAGGACAGGCAGAGAATCTGATCCTGCAAAGAGCATCACTGCGGCTTCACTTCTGTCAGGCCCCAGAGATGCTCGCACAAGACCTGCTCCCCATCTGGACCGCCAACTCTCACCAGCCCCCCTTTGAGGCTTCTGCAGAAGACTAAGGGCAAACATTGCTCATCTGAATGGCTTTCCATGAAGGCTCGCTGAAGGACTTTGTGCTTAGAGTAACGACAGCTAGCGTTAATTGGGCACATGCAGTGTACTAGGCACTTGACCTGTGCGGTGGGTGATCCCCACAAGAGTTCTATGCATATGAGGCAATGCTATTGTGCACATAAACACCCCACTTAAACACTAGCTTTTACTAACTTTTTTATGAGAAACATAATTTTTAACTCCTGTGAAATAGGCATTTATTATCCTAAAAGATCAACTTTCATAGGTGAAATAAAAATCCTGTTTAGAATTTGTTTGAGGAACATTCACTTTCATGGACGGGTGAGACTGTCTGCTGTTCTAGAAACTTCCTGTCTTCCATGGCTCATTTGACAACTTCCCTACTAATAGCCCTGTGACACTTCCACTCCCATAGCAGATAGATTCTGTGTTACTCACCTGACCCAACTGGACCCATGAATCCCTCTCCTAGGTTGTGGTCTCAGGATTGGACTACATGCCAGTCAGTTACTCCTCCATGGGCTAAAGCTGTGGCATTTAAAATCTCAGACCATGTCACATGTATCCTATCTCAGGAGAGCCAGTCTGCAGGAAGAGAACATAAAGCTGCTTACAGAGAAAAGCCGAGAACCCAGCCAGAAACTGTTCCAGAACATTCTGTGTCCTCTATCCGGATGTTCTGGAGCCCAGTTGAGTAGCTACTCTGCCTGAGGCCTGGTTCTTCAGCCCTTCCTTGAATTATGTGCCAGTGAAGTTCTCTTTTCACTGAAGAGTTTGAGTTTGATTTCTTATGTTCATAGTCAAGAGTCCTGACTTACTGAATAAATGAGAGCTTTCCCTTGGGAGTCAGACCCAGACCCATTGAAAGATTAGGTGCCTTCACAGGATAAAAAAGAGCCTAAGGCTTCAGTAGCACCTCAGCTTTTGTGTATCTATGCTGGGATCAGCTCAAGGTTTAGGACGGAGAGCTAGAACCACCAGACGGAGCTGACTTCTTTATAATCAGCCACTGCGGTGGCCAGAAAGGCAATTGGTGCGTGCAAGTAGATTCAAGCTATGTAAGGTCCACCAGCAAAGAAGGTCAGCCTCTCAGGCAAAATCAGAGAAACGGATAAGAAAAGAAAACCACTCTATCTGCTGATTACCTTGTGAATGGCTGATCAATTTGTTAAGGAGGGAACAGTGGGGAACGCTGTAGCTGGGAATGCAGGCATTGGGTAGACGGCCTGCAGCTGAATCTTGGAGCCACCACCAGGTTGCCAGGGAGCCTGAGCCTGTCGTCTGAAGTGGGGATGATGGTGATTCCTGCTTGATAGCATCACTCTATAAGGAGTACACGGGTTGCCCCATGTAGATAGGGCACCACTGTGTGTAGAACATTGGACAGTCCCTCAAAGCCTCCTATGGTGTGAAGTCTTGCAGATATTTCTGGAAACAAGAACCCTACCATTGATCGAGATTGTAAAGTGCTGTCCACTCCCATTGAGAGCTACCAGCTCATTAGCAGATTAAAACTTCTGAGAAGTCCTACAGCAGAATCCTTTTTTATCTCTGGTTAAACTAATGTTTTTAAATTTATTTAATCCCAGAATCTCTTTTTCTTTTTTCCCATCCAAAATTTTAACGCTATCCTACATCTACTATCCCATCGGGAGCTAATTTTGTACCAGGGCAAAACCAAGTAATTTCACCAATAAATCTGCTATGCTAGTCCCATGTATCTCATCTTCCTTTAGATGCTAGTAGCCTGGTTTATTCCTCCTGGTTCACGTGACTTACTTGGCATTCATAGTTACAAAACAATGGGCAAATTGCACATCTGCCTCAATTTACTAGGAGGGAAAAACCAAGTCACCTTGGTTTGGGGAAATTTCGAAATTAGGCCAACATGCTGGGAATCCAAACAAACAATCAAACAAAAAAAAAAATGCTTTTTATTAGCTTTGGTTTCTGAGGAGCTGAATATTTAGAAAAAGTAACTTATTAAAAAATTAGACATAACTGTATCTGCATATTGCAGCATACGTCCAAGTAACTCAAGGCTTGGGGCAGGAGGATAAATGAAGAGGGACTGTGGAACAAAGGTTGAGGTTATGAGTCTCAGCTTTAATTTTTACCAATTATGACTTGGGCCAATCATGTCACCCTTCTTTGCCACAGTGGTCTCTTCTGATCCTTGAGCATAATAAAAATATCTCCCTCCTGCAGCCATTTCAATAATCAGGGGAGAGTGTGCCTATTTCCTCTGTCAGCAGGAAAGCCCTGTAACCTATTGCCCATAATATATTAAATTCATCCTGTGCCATACCAAAATAGCATAATGCAATTTGTTTTTGTGGACAATGGTGTATAACAGGGGTGGGCAAATTTTTTATTAAAGAGCTCGATAGTAATATTCCTGGCTCTGCCATATGGCTTCTCTGCTGCTGTGGAGCAAAAGCAACCAGAAACAACAACAAAAATGAATGGATGTGGCTGTGTGACAATAAAACTTTATTTATAAAAACAGGCAGCCAACCAGAATTGCCCTGCAGGCTGCAGTTTGTCAGACCTTGGTATATGACCCACAAGAAATCTGCAAAAAATAAAAGCTGCAGTATGCAAGGATGGCGAGATTTTGTGTTATTTTGCAAAAATCAATTTTCTTTTAATATTATAATGTTCCCTTTATAGTGAGTAAAATAGGCATGTTTTACTAACCTAACCATGTTCTAATAAGATTCCAAGAATCGTCATGGGATTTCTACAGGCAGCAGAATTGTGGGTACTGGGAACAGCTTTCAGTTCCCACTTCCTTTTCTTCAAATTCCAACTCTGTAGGGGTCCTTGGGACCTTTCCCACATCACAGCCAGCCCTGTTTTCATGGGAGGAGGGCTCCACATACTATTTCAGAACTGCTGTCTTAGAATGATGTGAACTGGACTCTGCCTTTTGCTGGCTGTTTAAACCTCTGTATCAGAGGTTCTCAAGTAGGGGCAGTTTTGCCTCTTCAAGGAACCATTTTGTTAATGTCTGGAGACATTTTTGGTTGTCGTGACTTGGGGAAGAGGAGTGATGTTGCTGTTGGCACTGGGTGGGTGGAGGCCAGGATGCTAATAACCGTATTAGGATGGACAGAACAGTCCCGATCACAACAAGGAATCATCAATTCCAAAATGTCCACAGTGCAGAAGCAAAAAAACCCTGCTCTGTATTGATGAACTTTCCTTTCAAATCAAATAACCATTTATGTGCTTACTCATGTTTCTGTCTCCCGTTAGAATAAAAAGGAGTTGTATTTTCCCCAGGTGTCCTTAAAGTCTCTAGGGTTAAAGTGAGGCCAGTCTATTTTGTGATCAATACCACCAGGAGAATATAGAAGGAAATAGCATGATTAATATTAATGTATTTTGATAATGTGAACATAAATGTGAATTATATGGGATAATGTAGCTTCACTTTCTCCTGGGTCTGGGCTAGGTTAAGGGAAATAATAAGGCCAAAGGAGCTGCAGGTTATTTATTTGTAGTCATGTGTGTTAATATTTTTTTCTTCTCTCTCCCTCACTTTTACAAAAATACTAAGTTTAATATTATTGGTAAGGGATGGAGAGAGGGAAAAAGGAGTGCATTCTGGGATCTTTTAAAATGTAATACAAAGTCCACTGGTGATTATTATAATAATAAAATTAATGGGGAACAGTTTTTGAGCATGGTTTATGTTCCAAACACTGTGTGAGACAGAGACAACTCTGAATGTTCTTTAGCTTTGCATCATCTGGAGAAGGTCAATCCTATCATTATTTAGGAGGTTTAATGACTCGCCCAAAGTCATCCAGTTCCCTAGTAATGACAGTGGGGGGTAACTTAGACAGTCTGGCTCCAATCGTTAACTCTTAACCCCATCTTTGTATTTATCTATCTCCACGTGCCCCGACCCCCACTCTACGAGCCTCAAAGTTCTTGTTTATAGTCCCTGAAGGGCCCAGGACCAAGCCTCCCTCCTAGTCAGACTCGCTAAGCCCCTGGCTTAATCAAATTGAATCAAAACCATATTTTACTGCAGTGGAAGATGCACTTCCAGAAGGTGGCCACCAGGAGGCGCGCAGGTGTTAGGCGAGTGGCGCTCTGCGGAGAAGCCTGTGAGACCCGAGGACCAGAACCAGCGCGAGATGGGGGACCGGACAGGAAGGGAAGCCTACCCGGGGTGGGGCTGGAGAGGACTTCTAAGGGGTGGAGGAGCCTCTGTCTTACCCAAGCAATTATCGTACGCTTGCTACATTGCAGAGACAAATATGATTCATTCCATCAGGAAGATCGCTGTAATCAATTAACCAAGTCTCTATTGAGACTGATGGATTCCATAATTGCCCGTTTAAATGACATAGAAATACTGAGCTCCCCAGGCCAGACGTTGGGCTGATCACAGACAAGTTTTCCAATTGTCCTGTGTGTGCTGGGACTGACACCAAAGGCTGGTCTTCATTTAGAAAGGGAGGTTGGGGGGAGGGTTGTTCTGCAGGCTTGTCTATTTCCTTTCATCCAGATCTTTCCCCTCTGCTCTCTGAGGACCCCTGTTTGGGAGTCCACAGCCACAAAACCATGAGTGACTGGAAAACCTTACATCCCAACCCAGGACGCTTTGGGGAGTGAAAGAGGGACCTGTGGATGATTAGATCAGGTCAACAGTCATGAACTTGGTGCCTAGATATTCCCTTCTGTCGCTTCCATCAACAGATCTTTCCTGATTCACCCCATTTCTGGGGCCCTCATCCACTCACCAGGTGCAAGGTCAAGCTAATCTCTCTATTCTGTTAACCTGCTTCTCCTCCCTTAATCCCCCCTGCAGGCCAATTTGCAGAATGTCCAGTTTCCTAAATGGGTTTATTAGCTGAGTGGCCAGTGGCTAGTTCATATAATATTCATCCATGACTAGAAGCCATTCTAATGCAGTTCTAAAGAAGCTCCAATAAAGGTATTCCTTTTACAAATATGTCACCAACCTTTTTAAAAATGGAAACCTTCACACTTCTGTTCTCTTTCTCTAAAGCACTTGTTGTTACCTTACACACTGTATGTTTTACTTATTTTTTCATGTCTATTTGTGGCTTTCTTTCCAACTCCTAGAATGATTCTCTAAATTGTTCTTAGTCTATCCTTTCCTCACCAGCAGGAGCTCAGCTTAGTACAGATCTCTCAATTGACCCAGTAGATGCTGCAATATTTGCCAAAATCAACCTGGCCACTCGTGTAAGCACAAATTCTCAGGTGGACAGGAGAAATGCAGATTTGATAGGGCTGGAGAGAGTGGCAGCTCTGCTTTTGCAAGTGTCCCTGCTCTTCCCAGTCTGAGAATGTGAAAACCCCTACCATTTAGCAATAGTCCCTGCCCTCAGGCCCACCCTACCTACTAGGTTGTCCTGCAGCCTGCCTCAGGCCATCCCCCTTCAGCTCAGCCCTCCAGTCCTTCCTCCATCCAGGATGCCAAGATTGTCTTTTATAAAGCAGAAATCTGTCTCTGCTATTTCCCCTACTAAAACTGAAAACCCCAGTCTCCCAAAAATCGGTGAGCAGGGACTTTCCGAGAGCGCTCCGGGCACCCCCACCCTGAAGTTACCAAACCAGCCCAACCGTATCCTGTTTCCCCATACGTGGGTCAAGCCCACACCCACCTTATCCTGGTTACCCAAGCCCCAGTCCC